>VDFB02189007.1:0-13763 GCA_007258455.2 Sequoia sempervirens | reverse complement strand
TGTTGAAATAATTTTTTTGGTTTGTGAGGAAAATATATAGAATTTATTAAAGAAGTGGTATTCTGAAAACATAGTGAGTTAGATGTTACAAAGTAACATTGTAATAGTCCATTAATTTATGTATTTCATTTAGGATTGTATTACGGGTTTGTCACTAGTTATAATTCGTTTATGCCTTAGATGAGGCAACAATTAAATAAACAGTTTATCTTATGATTTGTTGAGCTAGTAATGAATTGGGCCTAGGACTTAAGATGAACAATTACTTAACATACTTCAAACTACCATATCCCAACCCTAAGTATGAAGGAGCATTTCTTGAGAATAAATAATGCTTCTATCTAAGGTTTTCCAAGCTTTTGATAGAGTAATTTTCAAGAAACTATGCATTTGTGTGAAGAAATACTCTTAACCAAGTGTGAAACATTATGAGTATATAAGGGATTACCCTCCCTGGGTTTAATAGAGCCTAAAGAGAAGAAGTAGAGTAGTAGTTACTTTACTTAATTATTGGCCAATCCTCACCCTAGCTGATAATTGGGTCATGCCAAGCCCATAGGTTAGGACTCATATTAACTTTGGTTCTAAAAAAATAACCAATAGAATGGAAACTCCACTTGGGAACAAATTTGTATCATTGATACACATATGTTAAAGACCATTATAAAGATTCAAGACAAAAAATGAATGTTTGGTTCATGTAATAAAGAAGTTTCAAATCTGAAAAGTAGTTTGTATGGCTCTATGGTGACTCTTCTAGAAGAAATCAGATAAAGGTATCCTTGCTTCAAAGGTTTTCCTCTTGTTGAAGAGGTGGTGACTCTGCTCCAAAAATTTTACACATGAAGGGTTGTTGTTTGTAACATAAAAAGGTTCTATTCAAAGTTGTAGAAACTTGAAGTGTGAAGGTACATCATTCTCTACATACTAAAAACTTTCATATGGATTGTACCTTTTGTTTAACTCAAAGTTTTATTCACAAAGTAGCAAGTATGGATGGTTAGAATATATCTCAAAGATTGCTATTTTTTATTGTGTTTTTTCAATTTATCATGGTTATAATTGTGCACCATTAGTTGAAACTAAGTTTGCATACATCCATGGATAATAAAAGAGAAATAACCATGCCATTAGAAACCTAGATGCATATTTTCAAGTAGCTTCAAAATTTTGATAATCCTTAGATAGTTGATACCAAAAGAAGCATGAAACATAATGTAAACAAGCCTGAAATTAGGTTGGAATGGAAAACCATATTCAAAAGCAGAGTAAAAGAGTTGAAAAAAAGACACCTAATGAATATACAAGCCCCAATAAGAAATGATAGAAAAGGATGAATCTATGAAGAAACTTGACAAAGATGATATTAAGTAAGAGATGAATAAGATTTGCAGGAAGAAAGAAGAACCAACGACTACTAATGAGTCTATGTCCTCATTTGGTACAGATGATTTATTCAGTAATTAGACCTAACAAGGTCAAAGGGGGAGCATTATCAAAAAATTATAAGAACCCTCTGGTCAAATGCCATGTCAGAGGCTATCACAAGGATGAAAAGCGAAGATCAAGTTTTTAACAGTTCTGGAAAAAGAAATGGTAGGAAATATGAAGGGATGATCTTTTGCAGAACAAATAAGGGTTTTTTTGTGTAAAAGAGAAGAGTTCTTAGCATCTTTTTGGAATCTGCCACATTTAATACAAATTAGGGAAAATCATTATTTTATAAAGGAAATGTTTAAGGCATTTTGATCATTTGTTCATTTGAAGAAGTTGAGGAGATTCTAGAGGATTCTTGAAGGAAATTCGCATTCAAGCTATGGAAACCCTAGTTGTGACTCATTCATATAGGAAAAGGTATTTTCATCTTCTGAGTAGTTGTGTTTTATGTTAGTTAAGTAGTTTAAATTAAAAATCATAAGAATGGCAACTCCTATAGTCGTGAAAGTGTTGGAGAGGCCAAGGCCCTCTAATAGAAAATATTTGCCAAAGGATTTCAAAGATGACCTCATGGGTGCATTTTTGACAATTCCACATGGAGTAATGTAGACTGACACAAGGATGTATATTCGTGTAAAGTTTGAGGAATTCAACCACAAAAAGTTGATTGAAATTTGGGAAAAAGAGCTTATTGGTGAGGATTTCTTGGTAAAACCTAAACATTCCAACATGGTTGAGAAAAGGTTGGATAGATAGAATAACTTTCCCAACTTCAGCTATAATGACAAATTTGTGAAAGTGGTCCTAAGTAGAATAATGATAAATTCCTGTGGACTGACTAGTCGCACTTGATAAATAAGGAATTCATTGTGGTTGTTACTAGGATATGGGATAAAGGTACAGTAGTCGTGTCAAAATTTGTGAAGAATGAGGTTGTAATGGAACTTATAGGATCCACTTATGACAAGAGAGATTTAATGATGAAAACCATCACTAATCCTGTTGTGAATTATGTAGCTATCATGATCAGTCACAAAATATATTCACAAACAAAGAGGAGTTTGTTTTGGCTACATCAATGTATACAAGTTTTGATATTGTCATAAATGGTACTGATTATGATCTTTGTGAGCATATTTGGTTACAACTACTTGAGAAACTGATGTTGACAAAAGAAAATAAGTATGCTTTCAAGTTTGGTTCATTGATTATATGTTTGTTCTTTTATTTTATGAACAGGCTTTTGAAAAGGAATGGTGAAGTAAATTGGGACTCATCCAGACTTGTAGGACATCAAATTTTTGATTATTTGCATAGCTTGGGTAATATGAATGCTCAACATGATGCTCTAACATTTTTTTTTTGTATTCAAAAGAAACATGAATGAAAGGGAAAGGATTCCAAGGAAAATTGTTGAGATGTATAAAGATGACATTATATTTCATGTTTCATCTAATGAATGTATGATTGAGGCTATACAACCTCGAACCATCTAGATTCAGCCTTTGGGATATGAGGTAACATAAGACAAAGCTGAAGGATATGTGCAATTATTGTTGAAGAATCCAAAGGACCCCAATGAACCCAAAATTGGGACATTTGCTAAAAAGTCTATGGAGATTCATCTAGAGCAGTACAAGCCTAAAATTAGGAAGAATGTGGAGAAAAATCTTAAGGAACCTAGATTTACTGATGAGGAGATTGCCCTAGGCAAGGCTAAAGGAGAACTAAGGGAGGTAGAATGATCTAGCCTGAGGAGATCCAGAAGAACTGCCTCTACAAAAACCTCCACAACCCCTACAACAAAGGTTGAATCCAATACAATTTGATGGAACTTTCAAAAAAAAAATTAAATTTTGCTGTGCTCATATGAAAACCCTTGAGTTTTAACCCAAAAAATCTTTGTCACATCCCCTATAGGGTTCTTATATCAGGTTTGGGGTTTTATTTTTGTTGCTTAGTGTTCTATTTTTTCTATTGACTGTAAAGTATCTATTGTCAGTTGGGGAGAGGGAAGAAATTCTCCTATTTGCATCATCATGTGATTGTTATCCTATGACTAGTTTCTCTCCTAGGAAGGTCTGAATCATCCTTTTAATAGGTTAGGGAAATAATCAGTTGATCATTACATCCTTTCATCTGCATGATTCATTAGTTGTGAGCTTAGCATTCTTGTGTCACTCTAGGGAAATCCCCCCTTTTTAGAAAAAACGTGTATGCACGTGCATAAATTTTTCACTTAAGTCCCTATGGCCCTTGTACCTATATCACCCATTGCTAATTTACTCATAATTGTACATTATGTAACTGCGATGAGAGATAAACAGTCTTTTCCTTTGATATTGCTGATCGCTAATGACATTTGATCCTTCAACTTTGCAATAGTGATGAGTGAGTTTCTATTTCTTATTGCTCATCACGGATGGACCTTAAAAATAATATTTGAAATAGCGATGAGTGATATGATGTCACACCATATGATCGCGAAGCTGTTGTAAAAGGTTATTTCACATTGGTGATGTACGATGAACCCTATAAATAATGTAAACCATTCATCATTGATTACTTGCACAATATATGAGGAGAATCAACGAAGAACGAAGGCCTTATCAGTCATCACAGATCTATTTTTGAGCCTAAGATCTAAATTAGTTACATGCGATCAATGCTTCCTAAAGGGGTTTTTTCTTTTTGCTAATTTTGGTATAATATTGTGGGCCATATCTTTGGCACCTTTTATTCTATGTAGGTGCACGTATCTAAGATCTAATCATTCATGATGTATCCCATCATTGATATGATCTTTGGGAGAAGGTGAGAATTGGCGAGTGCGTGATGAAGGGATAGATGTGACTAGGAGTTAGGCCATTAAATCAAGGCATAAGGGCCATCACATAAATATTTTTATAGGTGATAGAGCCAAGTGTAGATGAATTAAGTCAATGATAGGTGATAGTCCTAAATGTAAGGAGCAATGTGGCTGTGTTAGGGGGGTCTCGCACAAAGCAAGAAAAATATCAACAAAAGAACTAGATGACCATCGATGAAATGTTAATAGCAAGATGATCTAATGGGTAGGAATTCCTTACATGAGTAATTTCATCGCTAAAAACCACTTTAGGATTAGGGAATAATCAACAATGAAGTGAGATGGAGTGCAAGGAAAATTTCTCTCCAAACTAACCTTATGTACTTCACCGATATAAATGAAGAGCACGGATTGAGTTGGTGATACATGCCAAATTGTTGGGACATGTATGATTAAGTCAAGGTTAAGGAATAACATGTCAATATTTGAGATAGCATCATTGTTTTCAAGAAGCAAGTTGATAATAGTCAAAAAATGATGCTCATGGCCACCTTATACGAAATCTTAATTGATCTCAGATGAATGGTCTAGATTCAAAGAAAAATTGATATGCTACCATTTCGCTCATGTAAGGAGTTCTGCATCATTACTTCTGCATGCTCAAGATCTCATTTTATTACAAGTTGATCAGTGATTATTCTCGCTGTCTTTTAAGATTATAGATTGTGAGGGGTTGTTGGTAGTATAATTTTCTTGTCCTAGTCAGGTTGGCATGAATTTTAGTTCTCTAGTCTACTTAGAACTTTTGCTACTAGAATTGAGTGTTATCACTGCGATTGGGGTACTCTTTTTATGGTTTTTGAATTAAAAGACTTAATTATCATTCCATAAACTCTGAAGCGATGGAAAAAATTGGTAAGGAAACCAGACCAGCAAGGAGGTCTACTTTATTGAGCATGTCCAAATGCCATGGGAAGGCAACTAGGTAAGAAACCATTGTTTCCCTTGAGATTGCAAGGGGAAAAATGAGGGCCAAGGGCCATAAAAAGAAGAAAATTGTGCAAAGTACTTACTGTTTAAGAAATAATACCCTCCCAGGGGAAGCAGTTGAGCCCAAAGGCAAGGAACTAGTGTCACCAGTGAAGAAGGCCAAGAAGAAGGGAAAGAGCTACCAGACTAATCAAGAGAAGCAATTTTTTCTTATTGTGCTAACAAACATTTCTTTAGAGGCCAAAGCTGAGATGGACTCAGATTATCGCCAGCATCTCCATTCCCTGGTGCCTTATGATAGTTCTAATGATGATGTGCTTATAGTACCTCCAATTGCTGCAAGAACTAGAAGTGGTTGGGAATTTTTTGATGTCGATGACTCTAAATAAGTGTCATCTTCTATGTTAGTTTTTAATGAAACCATGGTCATTGCATATGAGGTATCGGTTTATACATGTCCATGGTTTGTCTTTTCCTTTCCTTTGTTGATGTGGAGAATTTTTAGATAAAATCAACCAAATCCTTTTTGTTCCCAACAACAAGTGCTATGATACGGACGACTAATATTTTTCACATGTTTTTTGCTTCCCCTGTTCTGAAGTAATTACGTATGAAACTGCTTGGGGCGTCCTTCAATATGTTAGTTGAAATTAGGTTTTTGAAATGGACTCAAAATTGAAATTGAAATTGAAATTGTAATTCAACCAGGTGCTTGTTGCTCCCCTGTTATCTAAAGGGGATTTCATTGCTGAAAATAGAGAGTACATATTTTTGAGTCCATAATAGGGTCACAATAGATACTCAGCTCAAGTAGAAAAATAGAATTTTAATAGGTATTTGGGTAGATATATTCGAAGCAATTCTAAGATGAAAATTATACTATGTAGAAATCTTGAATATGTTTTACAAGGAAATATTAGAAATGAAGATGAATATTAGATTTTAAGAATTTTACTCTCCTCTGTGTTTTCTCTCAAGTTGTGAATAAATATTGTTAATAACAACTTCATTTTTCCTCTCACTTGAACAAATTGAATGAATTTGTTTTATGCTTCAATTCAAAGAATTGATTAAATAGTGAAATAAATTCATTGGTTTGTGAGGAAAATATATAGAATTTATTAAAGAAGTGTTATTCTAAAAACATAGTGAGTTAGATGTTACAAAGTAACATTCTAATAGTCCATTAATTTATGTATTTCATTTAGGATTGTATTACGGGTTCATCACTAGTTATAATTCTTTTTGTGCCTTAGATGAGGCAACAATTATCTAGTTAGTTTATCTTATGATTTGTTGAACTAGTAATGAATTGAGCCTAGGACTTAAGATGAAGAATTATTTAACATACTTTAAACTACCATATCCCAACCCTAAGTATGAAGGAGCATTTCTTGAAAATAAATAATGCTTCTATTTGAGGTTTTCCAACATTTTGATAGAGTAATTTCAAGAAACTGTGCATCTGTGTGAAGAAATACTCTTAACCAAGTGTGAAACATTATGAGTATATAAGGGATTACCCTCCTTGGGTTTAATAAAGCCCGAAGAGATGAAGTACAGTAGTAGTTACTCTACTTAATTGTTGGCCAATCCTCACCCTAGCTGATAATTGGGTGATGCCAAACCCATAGGTTAGGACTTAGATTAACTTTGGTTCTAAAAAAAAACCAACAGAATGGCAACTCTACTGGGGAAAATTTTTGTATCATTGATACACATATGTTAAAGACCATTATAAAGAGTCAAGACAAAAAATGAATGTCCAGTTCATGTAATAAAGAAGTTTCAAATCTGAAAGGTGGTTTGTATGGCCCTATGGTGACTCTGCTAGAAGAAATCAGATAAAGATATCCTTGCTTCAAAGGTTTTCCCCTTGTTGAAGAGGTGGCAACTCTGCTCCACAATTTTTAGACATGAAGGGTTGTTTGTAACCTAAAAAGGCTCTATTCAAAGTTGTAGAAACTTGAAGTGTGAAGGTACATCATTCTCTACATACTAAAAAATTTCATATGGATTGTACCGGTTCTTTCACTCAAAGTTTTAATCACAAAGTAGCAAGTATGGATGGTTAGAATATATCTCAAAGATTTCTATTTTTTTATTGTGGTTTTTCAATTTATCATGGTTGCAATTGTGCACCATTAGTTGCAACTAAGTTTGCATACATCCATGGATCATAAAAGAGAAATAACCATGCCATTAGAAACCTAGATCCATATTGTCAAGAAGCTTCAAAAGTATGATAATCCTCAGACAGTTGATACCAAAAGAAGAATGAAACATAATGTAAACAAGCTTGGAATTATGTTGGAATGGAAAACTATATTCAAAAGGGGAGTAAAAGAGTTGAAGAAATGACACATAATGAATATACAAGCCCCAATAAGAAATGATCATGCTAGGTTTGCTAGTCAATGTGTTGCACCTTTTGTGAATTCTTTTGATTCATTGTATGCCCAATTAGACTTTTCATGGATTGATTACAAGGCTAAAACTACGCCATCTTGAGTCTATAATAAAATTCCTAGATTTAATGGAAACAATATATGTGAGGGAGATGCACATATTCAAATTTTCTATAATTTCATTGTAAAACATTCATTTGGAGATCAGGATATGTGAATGAGATTTTTTGTTAGATCTCTTAAGATAAAGCTAGGGATTAGTATGTTGGATTTCCTGAGAAGTCCTTTCCTTGCTGGGATAAACTAGTGGATGCTTATAGAGAAGAGTTTTCAAAAGATCCTTTTGACCTTTTCACAAAGTTAAAACAACTCAAGAAACAAAATGAAGAGTCAAGAATTGATTTCAGTCATAAATTTTTTGTTGCTCTTTCACTAATCCATGAAAGTTTTAAACCTAGTATATTAGATTGCATTCATTTATATTTTGAAGCTTTTGAGGAGGGATCTATTGCATTGTTGAAGGATTTTAAAATTTTGAATATGCAAATGTCTTACACCTGCTTAGACAATATGGAAAAGATGAGGACTAAATATGTGGAAAGTTTACTATCCACATTCGTAAGTAAACATGTTGATGTGACTAACAGTTATGTGGATACAAATGATCAAAGGTCTTTAGTTTTAAATACAGACAAGTATGTTTTTGAAAAGGAAGAGGTTAAGAGTTCTACCATGTTAATCACTAGTGCTCCCATTAGTGAAAAAATTTCTTTTTATTCTCAAAAGGATGTAAATGGTCAAATCAATGATGAAACTCAGTCTGTAAAGTTTCTAAGTTTTGATAGTGATAATGTCTTGTTTTGTCAGGATTCACAACTTGATAAAACATATTTTTCTACTGAAGAGCAACAAGAAGAAATAGTTGAGAGAATCAACCAAGATCATGGTATATTAAGTAGTGAAATTTTTTCAAATTTTATAACCATTGAATATCATAAATATGCACATATGAGTAATCCTCAATCATTTTGTAATACTCGTGTTCATTTTGACATTGACGGTGACAATGATTATTGTTATAGCAGATATGAAAAATCGGTATCTAATATTCCT
This sequence comes from Sequoia sempervirens, assembly GCA_007258455.2. NCBI lineage: Eukaryota > Viridiplantae > Streptophyta > Pinopsida > Cupressales > Cupressaceae > Sequoia > Sequoia sempervirens. The sequence continues at coordinate 5,006 of VDFB02189007.1, read as the reverse complement.
TCCAAATATGAAAAGACATCACCATGATGATAATTTGGGTAATGACAAGCAGCTAGTTTTTTTCAATGATGTATTATATGATGAGCATGAATTTACGTAGGGTGATACAAATGTAGAAACTGGTGTTTGATGGGCTTAAGTATGAAAGTCCTAATATGGATTTGAATGAGTATTTTTTTCCTTATTTAAATGAGCCTAGTTATGAGTTTTTTCATGTGGATATAAAGGTTGACTTAAAAAAGGAACCAAAATTACTCACTTTTGAACAAGTTTTAGATTCTAAAGATATTAATATATTGTGTTCAGAAAATATTAAAGTGAGCAAGAATAAGGATAGGGTGGAGATTCTTGGTGACTCTCTACACCAACATGTTGAGGAACAACTACAATATGTGCCAATAAGTGAATGTATTTCTTTACACACATTTGAAGTTAGTTTTCATAATGAGAAAAGTTTTGTGATCAGTTCCTATGAATGTTTCACTTTTAGCGGGAAAATTACTAATTAGATTAAGCTTGATGATCATAGCTATATGGAAAAGGATGAGTGACAATTCTTGCAGCTGGATGAAATTTTGTTGCAATATGGTAATGAGAAAAACATCCAGCGAGGTTGTTTTCAACTTTATACTATTGTGAACAACAAAACTTATGAATTATTGCCACATGAGGATCAAGCATATTGCAGTGATATTTTCAAATTGGGCTCAGTGAATTGTGATGAGAAATTTTTTTTATGACAGAGGTAAGGGCGAACCCACATTTTTTCTTGATGGATTTTGAGCCATCAGGTGTGGTTTGACTTGTCAAACCAAAGAAGTTGGGGGGAAGAGATAGCTTTTTGACTCTATTACCCAATGGAGTAGGCACTTGGTATGCTTCTCCCAGATGATCTAAATTCTCACTCTATTCACTAAGGAACATACATCCCTAAAAAGAGCCATTCATGGTACTTTCAAAAAAATTGTAAATTTTGGTGTGCTCATTTGAAAACCCTATGAGTTTTAACCAAAAAAATATTTGTCACATCTACTATAGGGTTCTTATATGAGGGTTGGGGTTTTATTTTTGTTGCTTGGTGTTCTATTTTTCCTATTGACTGTAAAGTATATATTGTCGGTTAGGCAGAGGGAAGAAATTCTCCTATTTGCATCATCACGTGATTCTTATCCAATGACTAGTTTCTCTCATGGGCAGGTTTGAATCATCCTTTTCTAGGCTAGGGAAATAATCAGTTGATCATTACATCCTTTTATTCACATGATTCATTATTGTGAGCTTACCATCCTCATGTCGCTTCCATGGAAGTCCCCCTTCTAGAAAAAACAACTTGTATGCACGCGTATAAATTTTTCACTTAAGTCCCTATGACTCTTGTACCTATATCATTGTCATTAATTTACCCATAATTGTACATTATGTAAACCATGAGGAGCGCATAAACAGTCTTTTATTTTGATAATTACCGTCACTTAATCCCATTACTTCTTATTTTTAGCACTCTTAGCATTTGAAATATTATAAATAGAAGGCTTCATTCTTCAAAAAATCCTCCACAACTTGATCTACACTCTCATGAAAAGTTACTCTCTTAAACTGAGAACTAATTTTTCCATCACCATTACATTGCATCATTTCAGTTTTAGCAAGGATTGGGAAAGGGTCATTGGCACATTTGACACCAATCCAATATGGAATAGGTACTTGTCTTGCTTCTATATGTCTCTTTAATCTTATTTGTTATTTTTTTGCATCTTTGGAGCATGAAATTGTTATTTCATAGAAACACTTGATAGATTTGCATGTAACTAACCCATGCTTGAGGTTTTAGAGTTTGTGCAGATTTTGAAAGTGAAGCATCCATTAAAATCTGAAAAAGCACTAAACTTCATACAAGGGTTAGTATTTCACAAATCTATCAAAATGCTCCTATGAAATACCTTGTGAAAGCTTCCAAATGTAACAAATGAAAATAGAAAAACTAAAGCATTATGAAAGCAATAAAAAGTTACCTATTCCATAGTGGATTGGTGTCACATGTGCAAGTGACCCTTTCCCAATCCTTGATCAAAGCTTAAGATGATGCAAATGCAAATAGGATGAAGAGCAAGATGAGTTCTCAAACCAAGAGAGTAACCTTGCATAAAAGTTGTGGATGGATGAATGAGAATTAAGGCCTTCTTTTATAGATTTTCTTGATGAGAGATTGGCCAAATGGGTGAATGTGGGATTAAAGATCCACCAATGAGAAGAGGCCACTTGTCAAGTGGTGATGGAAGACGCACATTTGGGAAGTGTGCCCATGAGAGAACTTCAAATTCAAATTTTTGCAATAAATTTTGGAGAGGGGGACAAGTTCATGTTCAAATGCAACAAGTTGAGGGACAAATCAAACTTGTCATGTTTTCTTTCAAAACTCTGAGGGCTATGTTGAGTGAAAATGAGCTCTTACCAAACCCCAACAACCTACTACCGTGCAAGTGGCTAAATCTAGAGAATGCAAGGGTGGGTTAGGTTAGCTTTAATGATGATTAGGTGAGTTTGAATTTCATGATTTAAATATTTGATTTATTTAAATCAAAAAGGATGAATATGTGGATTGGATTTAATTAAATTAATGTTTGATTTATTTAATTAAAGGGATGATGATAGGATCAAGTTTGATTTATTTGATTTAAGCTAATGAATTTAGGATATGAGATTACCTAATAAATGGATGAAGGTGATGAATGGACCCACGCGAATCTACTCAATGATAGGATAAGAATCCAAGGTGATATCCAAAATGATGCCCATTGTTGAAATGATATATCCTAGGACATGCATTGTATAGGATGATGATGGTTTGATAATTTGATTGATAGGCTGTTGATATAAGGTTGATTGACATGTATGAAAATGATCAGGAGTTTGATTTTGTTTTAAAGGTTTGTTATCTCGCTTTTGGATTTTACGTGATTGAAGATTGATTTTTGCCTAATCGCTATGATTGTTTTTGTTTGTTTTCCCAAAGGATGAAGGTAAGTGATGATCAATTTATTGCGATGATTAATTATTGCAGGTGCAAACGAGATAAGATGGATGGGCTTTTTTTAAATATTTAGATGTTTTGGATGTTTTGTAATGTTTTGATGCTATTTTTGGTATTTTCATGATTTTGCAAATGTTTTGATTTTTGATTTTTTGAATGTTTTTTGGATTTTGATGTTTTTTTGAATGTTTTTGGATTTTGTGATTTTTGAATGTTTTTGGATTTTGATGTCTCATGGGCTGATGAAAGATTATCCTTTCCTATGTTTAAGCTTAGAGACGACGTAGTTCAGAATCCAATGTTTTTGATGTTTTCTAACTTTTTGAGTGTTTTTAGATTTTTGATATGTTTTGGATGTTTTTGGATTTTTTGATGTTTTGAATGTTTTTTGATTTTTTGATTTTTTGATATTTTTGGATTTTCAAATGATTTTGACAATTTGGATTAGATATTTGTGATGATATTAGTGCTCTGTTTGGGATTTTTGCTACAAACCAAGCTAAGGTTGATTGATCGGGTTGATGGATTGATGATGATGATGATAACATTGTTGAGGATGCACAACAATGCAACGATAGTATTAAGCAACACAAGGATTAGGATGGATATCCCAAGATGATGGATTTATTGGATTTCGATCGATCAGGATTGATGAAACTTGATTTGGAACAAAATTTGTTCAAATGATTTGATGTGAAGTTTGAAGTGCAACTTAGATGCAACTGATATCGATTGTTTTGATTGATGCTCTATGAAAGATGAAGACTTGATAAGGAATGTCTTCTCACCAAAATATTCCATGGGCTAGTGATTTGAATTTTGGATCACAAATTCTTTGACCAATTTGGTTTCTCGTTTACCAATGTTTGAATCACCACATAAGTTAGAGGATATAGATCAAGATTTATTCTTGAAGAAAGATGTAAATATCTGCCCCTAGTGTCTAGCAATGTATGGAATGTCATGGATGGATTCTTGGATAGGTGTACAAATGGATGGATATGGTAAGCACAAAAAGGATTCCAAGGTTTATCTTGCGATAAGATAAGGTGTTCAGATAAAGAATGCTCATTTGGATAATTCTTCATGGCTTAGATAATGCTGCATAGGATAGGATTAATGAAAACGGCCCATGTTAAGATGTTTACCATAAGCAAGCATAAAGTGTGCCCCAAACTTTCATGAAGATCAAGATAACTTGGATAATGGACGCAGATGGAAAAATGGATTGGATAAATGGTTCATGGATGAATGGATTTATTATGGTTGAGATGGAATGCTAGATTTATTATGGATGGGATGAGATGCGTTCACCTGAACTAGTGCACGTAGATGCTTGATTCTACACATGATGCATGTTTGCCAGGTTTTCATTATGGTACCTACCCAAAGCGCCACTCATGCGGTTTTCACTAGAGGACAATTTTTTCTCTTTACTATTTTCAATCCTTTTTCTAATTTTTTTGGATTTTCATTTTTTTTATTTTTTCAGTTTTTTCTGAAAGATTTGAAGCTCATGCTAAATCATGAGGTGTTGGTGATGTAGACGCCCCTATCATAATGTGCCATAGATATCCTACTTGAATAAGTTGCCTTGACAAGATATGTGCACTTGAATGCAAATTTTGAGATTCTTGATTTGCTTCGTCGATACCGGAGTTAACTTTGTCTTTGTGCACACATCGCGATAGAGTGCCTTCTAAATCCTTATGATGAATGGTCATTTCCAATACATGGTCAATGTGAGAACTGGATATCATGTGTGGAGGCATGGATGGAGTGTGTTTAGGAATAAAATATGGATTGGTTGACAATTTGGAACTTTTGACTCTCCACACTTGGGAAGATGAGCAATGATGGGTGGATACGAAAGTGTGCGTGAAATTAGGACCAACTGCTTGATACACATTTTACGTCACTTGAAAAGCTTGCTTTTTCTTTTGCAGACATCTTTCATGGATACATTTCCCTTTTT
>VDFB02189006.1:0-21028 GCA_007258455.2 Sequoia sempervirens | reverse complement strand
TGTTACCTCTACTACTTCTAGTTTTGGAAAAAATCTATCTTATTGAAGAACAACTTATTTTTTATAAAAATGAATGATTTGGGTCTATTTACAACATGAGCATCTATAAAACCCATATTCTCGATTTTCTTGAAAAAATATTGTTTCGTAGATTCTATTTTTGAGGGGTTCGCAAATGTTGATGAAAAATTAGTTTTTCGAAAAAAGGACAAGATGGGTTTATTTAGAATGACAATCTCTACAAAACCTAGTTTTCATATTTGCCTCTATTACCTCTATTGCTTCTATGGACGATCTGGGTCTCTTTAGCACACGAACACCTGTAGATCCAATATTTTTGATTTTTGAATTTTTTTTTTTGGGAGATTCTTGTTTTGAGGGGTTCTTGAATGTTGGTGAAAAAATAGTTTTTCGAAAATGCGACAATCTAGGTCAACTCAAAACGACATTCTCTACAAAATCCATTTGTTAGATTTTTCATAAAAAGATTCAAAAAAATTGTCTTCATTATATCTACTGCTTAAACTTTTCAAAAAAATCTATGTTTTTGAAGAACAAATATTTTTTTCAAAATACAGATGATCTGGGTCTTTTTAGCACACGGGCACCTATAAAACCAATATTTTCTATTTTCCCAAAAAAAATGATTTCCTAGATTCTATTTTGAGTGGTTTTTGCATGTTGGTGAAAAATTAGTTTTTCAAAAAGAGGACTATCTGGGTCTTCTCAAAACAACATTCTCTACAAAACCCATTTCTCAGATTTTTCATAAAAAGATTCAAAAAATTTACCTCTATTACCTCTACTGCTTCTACTTTTCAAAAAAAATCTTCTTTTCAAGAACAACTTATTTTTTCAAAAAATGGACGATCAGGGTCTTTTGAGTACACCAGCACCTATAAAACCCGTATTTCGATTTTCCCAAAGAAAAACTGTTTCGTAGATTCTATTTTTGAGGGGTTCTTGCATTCTGGTGAAAAATTAGTTTTTTGAAAAAAGCATGTTTTGGGTTTACTAAGAATAACATTCTCTACAAAACTCATTTCTCAGATTTTTCACAAAAAGATTCAAAAAAATTTCCTATGTTACCTCTATTGCTTCTACTTTTTAAAAAAAAATCTTATTTTCAAGAAAAACTTATTTTTTCAAAAAACGGACAATTTGGGTCTCTTGGGTCTACTCAAAAGGACATTCTCTACAACACTCATTTCTTAGATTTTTCATAAAAAGATTCAAAAAATTTGCCTCTATTACCTCTATTACTTCTACTTTTTGAAAAAATCTCTTTTTCAAGAACTTATTTTTTTCAAAAAACGGACGATCTTGATCTGTTGAGCACACGAGCACCTATAAAACCCATATTTTCAATTTTCCCAAAATAAAAGTTTTGTAGATTCTATTTTTTAGGGGTTCTTGCATGTTGGTGAAAAATTAGTTTTTCGAAAAATGGACAAACTAGTTCTACTCGGAACGACATTCTCTGCAAAACCCATTTTTCTGATTTTTCATAAAAAATTCAAAAAATTTGCCTTTGTTACCTATACTGCTTCTAGTTTTCGGAAAAATCTATCTGTTTCAAGAACAACTTAGTTTTTCAAAAAACGAACGATCTGAATCTCTTGACACAGGGGCACCTATAAAATATTTCGATTTTCCCAAAAGAAAATGTTTCGTAAATTCTATTTTTGAGGGTTTCTTACATGTTGGTGAAAAATTGGTTTTTTGAAAAAAGGATGATCTAGGTCTACTAAGAATGACATCTACAAAACCCATTTCTTGGATTTTTCATAAAAAAGATTCAAAATATTTGCCTCTATTACCTACTTCTACTTAAATTTAAAAATCTATCTTTTCCAAGAACAACTTATGTTTTCAAAAAAACGACAATCTAGGTCTCTTTAGCACACAAGTACCTATAAAACCCAGATTTTCTATTTTCCCGAAAAAAATTGTTACGTAGTTTTTTTTTTGAGGGGTTCTTGCATGTTGGTGAAAATATGTGTATAGAATGCACAGCTATAGTGTAATCCACAATCGTAGTCGTGCTTTCATCATGGCCAACAAAAACTCAAACACTAGAGGTTCTGCAACGCCGATAACCCAACAAAGCGAAGGTTCGTGGAAAGGCGAGAAAATACGCCTCTATAGAATGCATAACCACAAAGTAATCCATACAGAAGCTACTGTGCTGATTCATGGCCCATGAAAAACCTGCTCAAAATCAGGAATTCTTTGTAGAGGAATGTTGTTCTGAGAGACTGCATTGTTCTTTTTTCTAAAAAGTGCATTTTTTTCACCACATGTGAACCCCTAAAATCCCAAACCAAAAAAAATTATTTGGGAAAATCGAAAATATGGGTTTTATAGGTGCTTGGGAGGTAAAGAGACTCAGATAATTCGTGTTTTTTAAAAATACGTTGTTCTTGAGAAAGATAGGTAGTAACATAGGCAAATTTTTTGAATCTTTTTATGTAAAATCTAAGAAATGGGTATTGTAGATAATGTCATTCTGAATACACCCAAATCATCCTTTTTTCGAAAAACTTATTTTTCACCATCATGCAAGAAACTCCTCAAAAATATAATATACGAAACAATTTTTTTGGGAAAATAAAATATATGGGTTTTATGGGTACTCGTGTGCTAAAGAGACCCAGATCTTCTGTTTTTTGAAAAAAAAAGTTGTTGAAAAAGAGAGATATTTTTGAAAAGTAGAAGCAATAGAGGTAACAGAGACAATTTTTTTGAATATTTTTATGAAAAACCTAAGACATGGGTTTTGTAGAGAATGTCTTTTTGAGTAGACCTAGATCGTCATTTTATTGAAAAAGTAATTTTTAACCAACATAAAAGAACCCTTCAAAAATAGAATCTACGAAACAATTTTTTTTGGAAAAAAATTAAAAATATGGGTTTTATAGGTGCTCGTGCGCTAAAGAGATTTAGATCATTTGTGGAGTAGAGGTAACAGAGGAAAATTTTTTGAACCTTTTTATGAAAAAAACTGAGAAATGGGTTTTGTAGAGAATGTCATTATGCATAAATCTAGATTGTCATTTTCTCGAAAAACTATTTTTTCACCAATATGCAAAAACCCCTCGAAAATACAATTCACTAAACAATTTTTTTGGGAAAATCAAAATATGGTTTTTATAGGTGCTCGTGTGCTCAAAAGACCCTAATCGTCCATTTTTTGACAAAATAACTTGTTCTTGAAAAAGATAGGTTTTTTTGAAAAGTACAAGCAGCAAAAGGTAACAAAGGCAATTTTTTTGAATCTTTTTATGAAAAATTTGAGAAATGGGTTTTGTAGAAAATGTCGTTCTATGTAGACCCAGATCGTCCTTTCTTCGGAAAACTAATTTTTCACCAACATGCAAGAAACCCACAAAAATAGAATCTACAAAACAATTTTTTTGGGGAAAATAAAAAATATGGGTTTTATAAGTTCTCGTGTGTGAAAGAAACCCAAATTGTCCGGTTTTTGGAAAAATAAGTTGTTTTTCAAACAGATAGATTTTTTTTAGAAGTGGAAGCAGTAGAAGTAGTAGAGGACAAGTTTTTGAATCATTTTAGGAAAAATATGAGAAATGTGTTTTGTAGAGAATGTCATTCTGAGTAGACTCAGATCGTCTGTTTTTCAAAAAAATAATTTTTCACTAACATGCAAAAACTCCTCAAAAATAGAATCTACTAAATAATTTTTTTTGGGAAAATCAAAATATCGGTTTTATAGGTGCTCATGTGCTCAAGAGACCCTAATTGTCCATTTTTTGAAAAAAATAATTGTTATTGAAAAAGATAGACGTTTTTGAAAAGTAGTAGTAGAGGTAACAAAGTTGAATCTTTTTATGAAAAATCTGAGAAATGGGTTATGTAGAAAATGTCATTCTTAGTACACCCATATCATTCTTCTTTCAAAAAACTATTTTTTTATCAACATGCAAGGACCCCTCAAAAATAGAATCTACAAAACAATATTTTGGGGAAAATCGTAAATATGGGTTTTTATAGATGCTCATATTGTAAAGAGACCTAGATCGTCTATTTTTTTAAATAATAAGTTGTTCTTGAAAAAGAAAGATTTTTATGAAAATAAGTAGTAGTGGTAATAGAGGATTTTTTTTTGAATCTTTCTATGATAAATCCTATACACGTGTATAAAACCCATATTTCTAATTTTTCCAAAAAAAATTGTTGAGTTATAGCCCCATTTAGTAAAACGATTATGTTTGAATTTTCGCGGGCCATCGATCAACTTTGGTTACTATGATTGTGGATTACACTGTAGTTGTGCATTCTATATGCGTATTTTCAATCGCCTTTCGCGAACCTTCATTTTTGTTGAGTTATGAAGCACGTAAAACGCCGCTGCTCGAGTTTTCATGTCTTGCTTTGATTAACTCGGTGCATCACGTATCAGATCAGAAGTTCTTCAGATGCCATTGACTTCGTGGGAATTCATTTTTGTTGAGTTATACATTTGTAAAACCGCGGTTGAGTTTTGTGTGCCATCAACGGTATCATGAATATTGTGGGTTTTAATTTCATCGGTGCATTCTATAATTTATATTTTTAATCACCTTTCACAAACTTCTTATTTTTCTTGATATATAATTTAGGAAAAACGCTGCCTTTGAATTTAGTGGTGGTCTATCGATCAACTTTGGTGACTACGATTATGGATTACACTGTTGTTGTGCATTCTATACGTGTATTTTCTATCGACTTTTGTGAACCTTCAGTTTTTGTTGATTATAGTTTCACTTAGGAAACCGCTCGTGTTTGAGTTTTTGTGCTGCATCGATCAACTATGGTGACTATGATTGTGGATTGCATTATAGTTGTCCATTTTGTATGCGTATTTTCTATCACCTTTTTTGAACCTTCATTGTTTGTTCGGCTATAACTGTATTTAGGAAACCTGTATTTGAGCTTTCATGGGCCATCGATCAACTTTGGTCACTACGATTGTGGATTACAGTGTAGTTCTTCATTCTATACACGTATTTTCCATTGCCTTTGGCTAACCTTCATTTTTTGTTGAGTTATAGGTGCATTTAGGAAACTGCTCATGTTTGAGATTTTATGGGCCATCAATCATCTTTGGTAACTATGATTATGGATTGTACTATAGTTCTGCATTTTGTATGAATATTATTAATTTCCTTTAACGATTGTTAATTTTTTCTTGAGTTATAGTCGTATTTAGGAAAACACTCGTGTTTGAGTTTTCGTGGGCCATCGATCAAAATTGGTGACTATGATTATGGATTACACTGTAGTTGTGCATTCTTTACGCGTATTTTCTATCGCCTTTCACGAAGCTTCATTTTTCATGGCAGTAGTCACACTTAGGAGCCATCTCATGTTTGAGCTTTCTGCTGAACCATCGCATCTACTTTGGGTACGCATTGTGGATTGTACTATAATGCGGTATTCTTGCACGCATATTTTTAATCGCTACAAACATTCATTTTTGCTGAATTATAGCCATATTTTGTGTGTTCGCCGATTTGAGTTTCTTTTCAAGTATCGCATCACCATGACATACTGTAGATTGTACATAAAGAAACCATTATAATGCTGCATTTCTATCACCGCGGAATCTTTGCGCAACGCCATTGAGCGTTTCAGAGGCCATTGATAAAACTTTGTGTATTACATTGTAGTTGGTTCATTCTATACATCGTTTATTGTTTTTTAGAAACTTCATTTTGGTTTGTTAATGCATTTAGGAAATTGTTTCATGTTTCTTGTTTTTTGGTTATCGATCAACTTTGGTGACTATGATTGTGGATTGTAATTGGTAGTTGTGTATCTTTTCATTCATAATTTTATCATTTTCACAATTTTGTTGGAGTTATAGTTGATATATAGAAAACACCTATGTTTGATTTTTCTAATATCGACAATCCCTTGGTGACTACGCATTGTGTATTAGTAGTTGTCCATCTCTATACATCAGATTTCATTGCCTCTAAACATGCTGTGCTCGTATTATGGCGAAACCTTAAATAAGTTTAAATACTCCTAGCAATGAAAATAAGTGTATAGAATGCATAACCATAGTATAATCCACAATCGTTGATCAACGGCGATTTAAAAACATTGCTTTCCTAAATGTGGCTATAACTCAATAAAATGAAGGTTCAAGTGAAAGGCGATTAAAAAATATGTGTACAAAATGCAAAACTATTGTACCATCGAGAATCGTACTCACCAAAGTTGATCAATGGCCCACGAAAACTCAAATACGGGTGGTTTCCTAAATGCAGCTTTAACTCAACAAAAAATGAAGCTTCACAAAAGGCAATAGAAAATTAGTGTTCATAATGCACAGCTACAGTGCAATCCACAATTGTAGTCACCAAAGTTGATTGATGGGCCACAAAAACTCAAACATGAGCAGTTTCCTAAATGTAGCTATAACTCAACAAAAAATGAAGGTTCATGGAAGGCGATAGAAAATACGCATACAGAATGGAAAAATATAGTGTAATTCACAATCGTAGTCAACAAAGTTGATCGATAGCCCAATAAAATACATGGGAAAGAGGATATAAAAATCTGAGTCTGTATGTTTGTGTACATGTATGAGTAAATATATATATATAAATACATTCATATATTTATATGTATATAATTTATATATATGTAATTCATATCCAAACAAAAAATGTTATAGTTGACTGTGCTTTCAACGCTCTAGCCAAACTAGAATTCACATGATATATATATAAAAAGAATCAGAATTGTTATATTTCACAGGCTTGAATGGTAAAGGCTGACGCCTCCCCCATAAGGGAAGACGCTGCCTGTCAGGGGGCAACGCCTCCTCCATAGGCCGCAACCTGTGGAGGGCGCTATCCCTCCACAGTGTAGCCCCTTCCTCTATGGAGGGGACAGGGGTTATTCCCCAACATAATATTAATCTGTTTTGAAAGAAAGACATTACAATGTTTCATAAATTCAACTGTCCAGAGCATTGAGAAGAAATGTGATATATATATTATATATATATGAATATACATTAATATACAGAGGGAAATCATGTGTGTATATGTGTATATGTGTATATGTGTATATATGTATATATATATATATATTAAGAATTCTTGTGTAACAAATAGCAACTTGAGACAGGATTTATAACCACAGTTTGCAAAGGAAAAAGGCCCCAATCTGAAAGGGGAAAAATTACACAAATTCTTTAAATTCACACAAAAAGAATAGAAGTTTTCTCAACTTTCAAAATCTCGCATACAATTCTACACTTGGCATTCAAATTCTGCAATAGTATTTTCATTTTTCAAACAAGATTGGTGGAAAAAGAATGGAAAACCTAGAAATTACGCTTCCAGCTAGAGATAGGAGATGCTCTTCAGTCAACTTCTTCTTTTTGCCTCTTTTCAATCTAGTTCCTCTTTGAAAGCTTCTTCTTCTTCCTTCTTTCCAGTTGCCTTTCTAGCTCATTAACTTTCTGCTATCTACCCAAGATTAATTCTCAACACACTATTTTGAAGGATTCAGCATTTCCCTCGCAGCCATTAGAGAAAAATTGCAAAGTATATTTTCAAAAAAAAATTCAAGAACCATTACCTCCTCAAGAGGTCTCTTCCCTCTTTTTAAAAATGCTTTTTCCTTTTTCTATTCTACCCTAATCTTGAAAATGGATTTTTAAAATAATAATAATTTTCAATTTAATTACATGTAAATCTCCTAAATTCAAAATATTTACCCAACAATAAAAATAAATATCTTATAACTAATGGTTAGCTTATTAACTCAAAGTTTAACACAAAATAAACGAAGAGTAGAATGCATAAAATCAAAATTTATAATTTAACTATAATGAAAACTTAATCCTTTATTTTATCATGCTTTCATTTCATCATTTATTTTATTTGCAAATAATTCAAAACAAACACACAAAAATTAGACATTCCTAAATGCAGTCTATATGAAACTAAGTGTGTGTGTGTGTGATCGAAAGGTCTTCCTGCTTTGTCCTTTCAAGAAGTTAATCACCTCTCCTTAATCACACCCTTGGTCTTCGACTTCCTGCAACTCAAGTGCACTCAGGCACAGAACAATAATTGAATTAGTATCACATTAAGATATAAATAAAGCAATACATTACATTAATAAAAATGTTTCTACTCTATTTTGCTTCATTTTCAAAGTAAAACATTTTCAATACTATTCAACTTTTCATAATTTAAATAAACACTTTCATTTAACTCCAAGCTAAAACATCATCATATTAATCATTAATCTACCAGGCACAACAAAACATGTAACAAATCCACACAAAGCCAAAAGTAACCTGCATCAAGATTGAGACGTGACATCCTTCCCCACTAGGAAGAGACATAGTCTCGATGTCTTATTACAAAGCCACACAACAAAATATGAAACATCACTGTATCATAAGTCTCTAAAAGCAAGAAAAGAAAAACATGCTAAGATCTCAAATGAGGAAAAGCTCTATCAATGTCCTCGACATTCTCCCAAGTGGCATTATCCTCTGAGTATTGGTACCACTAGACCATATACTGCATAATGTCCCTGTTTCACAACTTAACGTTGCACTCTTCCAGTATCCTGAAGGGCTCCACCTGCATCACTCCTAGTTCCTGTACCTGCAATGCATGCCAGGCAAGAATATGAGCTACATCTGGATGGTAGGGCTTAAGCACCGAAACATAAAAAACATTATGGATATGGGATAGAGTTGGTGGCAGAGCAAGCCTGTAAGCAACTGGATTAATCACCTCCAGGACATCAAAAGGCCCAACAAACCTAGGGGCAAGCTTTGAGTTCTTGCCGAAAGAGATTGAACTCTTCTGCGACCGAACTCTCAAAAAGACCTTGTCTCATCCAGATAATTGTCTGAAAGTTCTATTCTTATCCACAAGACTCTTCTATCGATCAGAAGCTTGCTTAAGCTTTTCTTTGATAAGCTTCATCTGGTCTTCCATTTCCCCCAACATTTTAGGACCAATCACAATCCTGTCCTCAACCCTGTCCCAACTGATGGGTGTTTTGCAATTACGTCCATATAGAGCCTCGAACGGTGCTGGCCAATCATCAATTGCCTTAGTCTTATCTAGGTCCACTGCTATCCCTTCTGCTGAAATAATGTGTTCCAAATAATGCACCTCAAATTGGAAAAATGTACATTTGGACATTTTCCCATATAACTTATATTCCCTCAACCGCTGCAATACTATCCTCAAATGCTTCTCATGTTCTTCCTCTGACTTAGAATATATCAAGATATCATCAAGGAAGATTAAAACTAAGTTATCTAAGTAGTGCCGAAAAACATTGTTCATCAAATTCATGAAGGCTGCAGGGGCATTAGTTAGCCCGAACAGAAGCACTGTGAATTCGTAGTGCTCGTACCTTGTCCTGAATGCAGTCTTGTGAATATCTTCTTCCTTTAGCCTCAACTGATGATACCCCGATCTCATATCTATTTTAGGGAATACCTTGGCATCTTTTAACTGGTCAAACAAATCATCAATACGGGGAAGCATGTATTTATTCTTGATAGTAACCTTGTTAAGCATCCTGTAATCAATACATAACCTCAAGGTCCCATCCTTCTTCACAAAAATGACAGGAGCTCCCCAAGGTGACACACTTGGTCTAATGAAACCATGTTTCAGCAATTCCTCTAATTGGGCTTTTAGCTCATATAACTCTATTGTGTTCATCATGTAGGGGGCTTTAAACTAAGGTTCTGCACCTGGTATCAAATCAATTAAAAAATTGAATACACACTTAGGCGATAGCTCAATTAGCTCCTCAGGGAATACATCCTCAAATTCTTTTAGAATGGGATGATCATTAACTAATGATTCTGTCTCATCAAGGTCCTTGACCTTTATTGCATATATAGTGCATCCCCTTTGGCTTGCCTTCTTTAATTGCATGGTTGAAACTTGCCTAAGCTCCAAAGGCCTTTTTACACCACTAATCTCCACATGATTACCTTGATCATCAAGACACCTTATTGATTTCTCTTTGCAATCCACAAGGGCCTTATGTTCAGAAAGCCAATTTATCCCTAAAATCACATCATAAGATCCCAATGGTGCTACATACATATTAACTTGCATTTTGAGACTAGGGAGTTCAAGTTCACTACAAAACAAGCATTGCTCTACCTTCCTCTCTACCCGGTTCCCATACTGAACTTTCCATGAATTTTCCATATAGCCTGGTCTAACTGATAATTTAGATACAACACGAGGATCCACAAAACTATTAGTGGCACCAGTATCAATCAAAATAGAAACAGGACATCCAAAAAGTTTACACGAAAGCTGGATATGGGTGGATTGGTAATCTTCTTGGCGATTGTAAACTGCCGCATGGATATGATGTTGATTCTTGTTGTTTTGTCTGTTAACCCTCTGAGGGAAGACACTAGCGTAATGCTCACCACCACAAGTATAACAACCCCCACGAGGTGCTTTAGGCCTGTCAGCAAAATCCCTCCTGTTATTGTCATTCTTCTTATTGAAATTAGCCCTCTTATTGTTATTCTAGTTTCCATCATTACGGTTCTAAGGACTACCACCCCTTTTTAAATTTCTGATCTGCCTGTTATTATTTCCTTTGTTACCTTGATTGCTCTGATTTCCTTGGTTATTGTTACCTTGGCGATTTCCTTGGGACTTCTTATTGCCATACTTGGCTTCCCTTCTTTTCTTGTAGTTTGAAACTTGCTACATTTTATGTTCCTGTAAAAGTGCCAATTCAAAGGCCTCATCCATGGTAGTCGGTCTATGCATATCCACCTCATTTCCAATTTGAGGCCTAAGCCCCAGAATGAATTTCTGAATTCAAAACCTCTCATCATGCTGGTACTGAGGTACATACTTAAGCAAGTGAGAGAATTTTTCCCAATATTGTGTCACTGCCATTCCTCCTTGAATGAGCACCTAGAATTTTGTCATTTTCTTATCAAAATAAGACTGTGGAAGCCACCTCTACTTGAAAGTATGCAAAAATTGTTCCCATGTTACCTTACTAGGAAAAAACTGTTTATCAGCCCTTTCATTCTCCCACCATGTAGCAGCTTCACCTGTGAGCTGGTAGGATCCCCATTCCGCCTTAGTTTCTTCAAACAGGTTTCGAAGGGAAAAGTACCTTTCCATTTCAATAATCCATGCTTCTTCCCCATCACCAAAAGATTTACCGTCAAACTTGGGTGGCACAACCTTCTTGAGGTCCTTACCCAATTCCTTAGCTACTTTCGTTAGCTTACTTTGATTCTTTTCAGTTTCAGGTTTTTCTCTGTTTGGTTCATTTCCGATGTTTTCACTTTCACTGGGTTTAGACCTTGTTGGCCCAATTTGTCTTGCCTGCTCAAGGTTATCGATCCTGGCCTCTTGCCTACTTAGAATGGCCAAAATATGATCCAACTTATCATTGGGATCAACACAGGATCCTCCTCCCCGTTCCCACTGATAATACCTACCCTCCATTAGGGTTACCCTAGCAAAACATAACATCAAGCATAATTAGGCATAGGTCCTAGAGTTGAACCTTGCTACTCTAATACCAAAATGTAACACTTGAAAGGTGAAGTTCATTTAACCACATAATTTTCCATAACTCATTACATTTCAAGTATAATAAAAGTAAAGGATGAATAGATCAAGATCTTCCCATAAGTGCTCAAAAGGAAAATTTAGTAATAA
This sequence comes from Sequoia sempervirens, assembly GCA_007258455.2. Classification (NCBI taxonomy): domain Eukaryota; kingdom Viridiplantae; phylum Streptophyta; class Pinopsida; order Cupressales; family Cupressaceae; genus Sequoia; species Sequoia sempervirens. The sequence continues at coordinate 9,308 of VDFB02189006.1, read as the reverse complement.
ATTTCATTTCATGTATGCAAAAGAAGTAAATTGCATCAACAACAAGGATCTTGCACTGATACATATTTAAATGCCATTTGCATATCAATGAGTTTCCATACATTCATTCATTAACTTTCAAATAATACATCTATTTCAATGTTACATTAATTTCTTTCATTCTAATACATCTATTTCAGTGTTACAATAATGATTGTCAAAAAGAGTTACATTTACAAGTGGACTTTACAAGCCATTCAAAAATAATACATGAATACATTTATAGCATGTGAACCTCTAAACCTCAACCGCTATGACACCACTAGTCTTCTTGCAAGCTGGGGCCAAGAGTGTGATTAAGGCACCTTTTCCGCCCAACCACGAAGTACAAGACTTCCTCGGGTTTCTTCCTAACTTGAAGAAATCCCCAGCCCTGCATGAGGAGCCTAGCAACTAGAAACAACAAAGCAGAAGGGAACTCTCAATGCAAGCCTGATGCCTATATGCATTCCTAACATGAGAATCACATATTTCTTGCAAACAGGAGGTGGCAGAGACCTATATACATTTATTTCTAGGCTTTTAATTCCATTTATTTCAATGGTGCATGTGCTTGGCTAAGCAAGAAAATAATTAAATGATAGTTTTAGAAAAGGTAAAACTACCGTTTCTGTGGATCCACCTTCGGCATCCTATCCCGGAAGATCCTCAAATACAATAAATAATGCATTTTCCATATAAGTTTTCTTTCAATTATACACAATTCTACTTCCAAAGAAATTCCATCATCTTTCAATATTCACACAAAGATTTCCAAAATAGCTTTTCATACATACACTCAATATGAGAGATTTTTCTATACAATTTCTATTGAAAGTTGCTATGCAATTTAAAATCAATCCAAGTTCTATTTTCTAAAATAGTAATTTTGATAGATTTAGAAAAAGAAAGCTACTCTTTTCAGCCTTATAAGTATGATGTAAAATCATAACACACAGATTACTTTCCTATTTAACAGGAATATGTCAACAATTTTTATGAAAAAGAATTATAAATTAAGTTTAAAGAAAAAAAGCAATTTCATACATGTTTATCCAAAGAGTTACAAAAATCAGGTTGGCAACTAATCACTCTCCCAGTAGTGGTAATAACAATGCTATCAACTAATTGAGGTGTAATAATATTTTATACACAACTCTTGTGTTTTATGTTCAAAAAATTCACTAGTTTTAAATGCATTTTCTGTAGAATATGTTTGCTAACTAAAATGTTTATCTACAACTTCTTGTACAGTATTTTCACTGAGTTTTACAATGATGTATGGTAATTCAATTAGTGCACCATTATTCAAGTATTAAAAAAATAGTTTTAGAAAAGAAAAGCAACATAGATATCAAATTTATATATGAATACAAGTTTCCTATTGTACACAGAGTTGTTTATGTGTATTTATTTTGTATCTCTTCTAAGTTTTAACTTTTAGATAAATAAGCTTATCATTCAGATTTGAATAGGTATTTATTATGCATGTATATATATATATAATATATATATATACATAATGAATTTACAAGTGAACATGCTGTGAACATATACACAATCCTATGATTTATGTATAATATAATACCAATGACAGTGAATGATGTTTTCTGAATAAAATAGAGTTATATTTGTATCTGTGTATATATATACATATATATATATATATATATATATATATATATATATATATATATATATATATATATATTTATAATTTCATATCAAACATTGCTATGTCCAAAATAATTCACAATGCAAATTTTAAAAGAAAATTTACAAAGCATAGTTCATACGCCACCTTGAGGGGATGACGCCTCTCCCCAAGGGGAAGGCACTTCCTGTGAGGGGGTAGCGCCTCCTCCACAGCGCAACCCCTTCCTCCATGGGACGGGGCAGGGGTTTATCCCATTTCACTAAAACTTTTTTTTAAAGACATAAACTCAAATGATTTTCATACTTTCGACTGTTCCAAAAGCTTTAAAAATTGTGTGTATATATATATTTATTATATGCACATAGAAATTATGTGTGTATATAAATATATATATATATATATATTCAGAATTTTTGTATAATTTTTTTTAGCAATCAGAAACAAAATTATGAGCCACAATATGCTAAGGAGAGAAGCCCCAATCTGATAATGGAAAAGTTGTGCAATTTCTTTCAAATGCATACAAAAGAATGGAATTTTTTTCTCAAATTTCATAGTTTTGCAAACAACCTCAAGCACTTGGTATTCAATTTTTTCAGTAGTACTGTTATATTTCAAAGAAAAATTCATGGAAAGAGAATTGAAAACTTGGATATTTCACTTCTAGCTAAAGTTTCTCTCTAGTCAATTCTCCTCTTTGCCTCTTCTGGAACTTATTTTTTGGTAAGCTTCTTCTTCTTCACTCCTTTCCTATTACTTTACTAACTCCTTTCTTTCTACTATTTCTCAAGAAATTATTCTGAAACTTTATTTTTTTGATAAAATCGTCATTTTCTTGGCAGCGATTGAAACTAATTTGCAAAGCATATTTTCAAGAACCGTTCTTCTTGTAAACTCTTTTCCCCTTTAATAATGTTTTCCTTTTTCCATTTCCAACCCTAATCTTGAAAAATATTTTGGAATAAAATTAAAAATATAATTTTTGTTTTACATTTCATATTCACAAATAAGAAATATGTAAAAATGATCTCCAATTACCGTTGCACAAAGAAAAACCTTTCGAAAATACATACCCAAAACTAATTACAATTAAATATTTATCTAATAATTAAATAAATATCTTCTAACTATTGGCTAATTTATTAACTCAAAGATCAACACAAGTTAAAGAAGGATAACATACTCACTCATATTTTATCATGCATATCCATTTAAAACCAAAATCTATAATTAAATTATAATTATAATTAATTCTTATACTTTATCATGCTTATATTTTAATTTTACCAATCATTAATTATTTGCAAATAATCAAAATAGTCATACAAAAATCATCATTTCTAAATGCAATCTACATGAATCTAAGTGCTTGTGTGTGATCGAGAGAACATCCTTCTTTATCTTGTCAAGAAGTTAACCTCCTCTCCTTAATCACACCCTTGGTTTTTGACCTCCTGCATCTTAAGTGCACTCAAACACACAAAAATAAACTAAATTAGTATCCCATAAAGCTATAAATCAAAAAAATAAAATACATTAATTCAAATATTTTTATTCTATTTTTGCTTCATCTTCAAAGTAAAACACATTCAATAATATTCAACTTTTCATAATTCAAGTAAACACTTTCATATATCACTATACCAAAACACCATAGTATTCATTATTACACTACCAAACACATCAGAACATATAACAAATCCACACAAACCAAAAGCAACCTACATCAGAGTCTGAGACATGACATCAGTTTGGTCACACGAGTTGCAGAACAAAAGTTACACCCCTTTGCAACTTTACATTGCTTGCATTTGATACTTTTTTCATCAACTAAAAAATTGACACCATGGGAAAACACCTCTGAGATATCAAAAAATGAGAGAGGTTATTGTAGAGGGTCCCAATGTGATCCTATCACATTAGATGGAAAGTTTCTAAGAATCACGATTTCTGAGTAATAGACCGTAAAAGATTATAGCCCTTTTTCCCTTTGGACTCTTAAGGGATTGAGTTGGTTCAACATAGCTCAAACTGATTTGGCATGTTTGGGTGCCAAAGAGGACCATTTATAGCCTAAACATGATGTATAGCAACAACGAGTTGTAGAATGAAAGTTACACCCCTACATGGGAAAAGATAATGATGGGGTTATAGAACAAGGAAACACGGTGCTACAAATCAAGAACATAGTTGGTGCTACAAATCAAGAACATAGTCATGTTTTCAACCAACTACAAGTGAAGGAAATAATATAATGTTGCATGAAACTATGAAAACTATCACATTCACCAATCAAGGTATATCAGTCATGGGACAACAAGAAATTATCATGGAGGTGTATTGTATTATAAAAGGTAGTCATATGAGCATATGCAACCATCCAAGATGAAGAAATGCATCAGTGAAGAATAGTAATGGAATGACAGTGCTAATGAAGAATGATAGTGCTAACCTAGAGTGACAATGGAACATGCCCATTATCACAATGGAAAACCACTTAAACAAAAGACTATGATGAGCCATGAAACCCTATAAAATATAGACGTTATGAAGTTGAATATGAACAAGAATATATCAAGTTGGATAAGGACAATGGACATGATTTTCTTTGAGGGTTTAAATGCAAAACAAGGTATAATTTCCATTGAAGTGAAAGGTTACAAAACTGAACATAGTCCAAGCTTATGGAAAATCCTCAATAAGTCATACTTATTATTGTTATTATGACAACAACTCATCATACCCAAATTCCAAAGAATTTATAATACATAGTCAAGGTGTACAAAGAAAATTATGTTAGGGTGCAAGAACTTGATCACTATGAGACACCATAGGTATTGAGCTCACTAGCTTGCCAATAATGAGTTGTTTGATAAAATACCTCTAAGAAATGGGGTCTCATGGTGATAATGTCCAATAATCAACTATTTGATACCTCTTGTAGAATGACCAAATTTATTCTATTTTCCCTCTTTGACTAATTTCTATACCATATTTTAATAATGGGTGATAATGTCCAATAAAATAAGTATACATGTTTACATTTTCATTCAAAAAGTGATTTAAAGGGAAAAGAGGTTTGTAAAATCCTATGTGTTTCCCAAAAGAATAAAGAATAATACAAAGGAAAAGTTCCATGAAAATAAATGTGCTAAAAGTAACAAAGACAATTGTCCAGTTCTATTTTCCCTTCACCCACTAAGCAAGGAGAAACTCTAGGGTTTTAGGTAAAATGGCATTGAAGGAGTGCAAAAATATAAGGTCACAAAGACATTTATATAACACCACGTTACAAAAGCAGTGAGTATTTATGGAATGTTGCATCAAAGGAAATGTTGTTGGAGTTATAGACCATTCTAGGTATGAAAGGCATATATGCTAGCCCTATTTATGGCATGTTTCAAATCATGATTTCAATGCCTTAAAGAAATAGGGTCTCATGGTGATGTACATCACCATGAGACCCCATTTCTTAGAGGCATTTTTTCGTACAATGCTCACTACCTTGTCAATGCTACCAAATTGGCAAGCTAGTTTGAGATGTTTGAGAAAATACCTCAAAGAAATGGGGTCTCACAGTGATTGTAATCACCATGAGACCACATTTCTTTGAGGAATTTTTTCTTACAATGCTCACTACCTTGTCAATGCATCCACATTGACATGGTAGTGAAGCTCCTACCAATGCTACCAAATTGACAAGGTAGTGAGTTTATTTGGAGTTGTTTTAGCAGATTTTTACAATGCTCACTACCTTGTCAATGCATCCACATTGACATGGTAGTGAGCTCCCTACCTTGCCAATGCTACCACATAGCTCACTACCTTGCCAATGCTACCAAATTGACAAGGTAGTGAGTTGTTTGGAAAAATACCTCAAAGAAATGGGGTGTCCTGGTGAGGAATTTTCCCAAATAGCTCACTAGCTTGTCAATGTAGTAGCATAAACAAGGTAGTGAGTTGTTTGAAAAAATTCCTCAAAAGAGATGGAGTCTCTTGGTGATGTACATCACTAGGAGACCCATTTCTTTGAGGCATTCAAACAACTCCGCTACCTGTTTTATTCTACGATGAAAATAGTCAATAATAACTTGTCAATGTGGTAGCAATGACAAGGTAGTGGGTATTTGAAGAATCTCTTGTTGTTAACATCACCGAGGGAGACCATTTCTTTGAGGGAATTTTTTTCAAGCAACTCTATACCTTGTCAATATGGTAATGTTCCAAGGTAGTGAGCTCACTACCTTATCAATGTGGATGCATTGACAAGGTAGTGAGCATTGTAAGAAAAAAATTCTCAAAAAATGGGGTCTCATGGTGATTACAATCACCATGAAACCCCATTTCTTTGAGGATTTTTTTCAAACAACTCACTACCTTGTAATTGCTACCATATTGACAAGATAGTGAGCTTGGAAATGCCCACTACCTTGTCTATGCTATGCATTGAACTAAAAAATATAATCTACCCAATATTCATATGCAAAATTCAAACCAAAACATATGTACAAACTTGGAACCAAACATATGTAAACTTGAAATATAGAGATGAAAGTTCTAACTATCAACTAATCTTGATGTGTATACTCTAAATTTTACTATAAATTAATGTGCATACTTACAAATTAATAAGAACCAATGTGCATACTTATAAATTAATCCAATGAGCCATCCAGGTATGCTCTACTCTTTATTGTGTCAAGTATTGCCTCATGGTCAAACTCACACACCTTCCAAAAGGTCTTGTTCAAAGGCTATCCCCATATTTGATCAAATAAACATTTGATGCCACACTAAGGTTCGAGTAATGAAGAATCTTTTGATGCATGTAAAAGTCCTAAAATAGTCAAACATTAACACTCTTATGTGGGTACCTTCTAATCCATACTCCAGGAAGAACCATTGAGCATGTAGGAGATTCAATGTTTTCTCCATCTATAACTAGGGCCTGCAATTTATTTTTGGCCTCAACACAATGGAAGAAGTAGTAATCCATTCCCTCTTCATTGTCTTCACCTGCAATAACCACATAAACATGCCCTACATTGATGTGTGCAAAAAATTAGATGAAATTAGTCAACATTACAAATACACTACAAAGTAAGATAACAATATGAATTTCAAAAAACTATGCAAGTAGATATATTACTTGGTTGAACTAGATCTAATACGTGGTCAAAGTCAACCAATGATTCCATTTGTGTCAGTTCCAATGCCATTTGGGGCCTATACATGTGAAGTAGGCTAAGATAACCGCCATTCGTCAACCCACTCCTTTGACTCACACTCATTCCAGGATTGAATTGTACTTGAAGAACAAAAGCATACCATCTTCCACATATGGATACTTGATGAACATGTATTTGAGCTAAGGAAAGAGTGTATCTCACTTGATCCTATTAGTGTACAACAATCCTCCTATGGTGGAATGCTAGTATCATATATTATCCAAAAAATTCTACAAAATGAAGACTTACCTTCATTACCTAGACCCATCAAAGCATTACACCACTTGATGATTGATTTTGCATCTGTCAACTTTTGATTGTCTTTATAATTTCTCTTCTCGTTTCAATTCTCTTTTGATACATGCTCTTGCACGATCATGCTCCCCCTTTCCATGCCCAACCATATAAAAGTTCCACATATGCTAAACACCTATAATAACATGCATACCACTCAACCAATAGAACATCTGCGAGTTCTTGAACTATGATGCACAATTATCTGACCATATTAAACACTAATTGTATGCTTTGCTCCTCCTAGCCAAATCACTATAGAACAACTAAAAACAACCTTGCACAAACTATGTATAATGTGTGTGATCATCACTAATATAAAAGTGGTACTCCCTCAATGCCCTCTTGTTATCCTCTATACTATTAGCTACATGAATGAATTCTATGTGCACAAATATAGAAACATATGTGCCATTGTAATATTGTGATTACACCTCACACTGTGGTTGTAAAGTGTAGCTCTTCGCAAATTCAACCACTGAAACAATGCTACCAAATAGAAAGGTGTCCTTGCATAACTTGAATTACAAGTCAAACCATCAATCTCTATTGGTATTCCTTGCATACTCATACAAGTAAACCCACAAAAAGTGGTTTACAATTTGAGTGAGGAAGGAAAAGTTGCAAACAATGACCCCACAAAAACTTTTGGTTTTTGAGGGTTCGAACGAACTTTTGGTTTGAGTGAACCCTAGTGAACCCCCTTCGAGCAAACCCATTAAAGGGTATGTGTAGGATCATCATGGAAAAAATAGGCCCTTAAGTGGTGAAAAATTTAGAAAAAATAGAGTTAGGCAACTTGATGTAAAAATTTGAATGAGTTATCTATATGATTTCAAAAATATGTAAGATTAGAATCTATAGAAAATTGAATGTAGTTTATAAACTACTAGGTTTTTTTTTTTTAAATTCTATTTGGTGAAAATTTGAAATTTCAATGCAATAACACTTAAATTTCAAGGAAAAAATAAGTAGGTGTCTGTTTGACCACCCTAACCACAATAAAATGATAATATTTTTTTATAAGATTTTAGATATAAGTAGAGGACTCATGTCTGATGTGATGCATATTTTTTTGTAATTTTTTTCCAAGTAAATGATTAATTATGATTCTTTTATTGCATTTTAAAAAAAATATAAAAACTCATATGTCTGACCACCTTAACTTGGTCAAAGGGAATTTATGAAATTCATTTTTTATTATCCTATAGTATGCACAACATAGAATCACGACACATGTTTCAGATTCAAAAAATGTGATACCATTTGAAGGCTATAGATGTTTTTCAATCAACCTATCAATTAGGACTTTAGTCATAATTCAAATAGAAAATGAATAATAATTACTTATTAAATTCAAAGTAAAGCATAATTTATATTGGTAGAAAGCTTAGAATCTTCCTTAAAAACCCTTTTTGTTTCATCAATTTTGGGTAAAAAAAAGCCGTTAGCCACATACCCTACACATACCCATCATATCGCCACTTTTTGGCCCATCATGATCCTGCACATACCCTAAATGTTGGGTCCCATATTTCTTGGAAAAATGAGCAAATAAAATGGTTGTGGAAAGGGGGTTCGCTCAAACCCCCCTAGTTCACTCGAAACCCCATTTTCCCACCTTCTCACCCTCTGGCACCAAAAAACTCCAAAATTTTTCCCTTCGAAACTTAGATTGAGGATGAAAATGGAGGATAATTCACAGACCCAACTAGATGATGGTAGTCCTTGGAATAAGCTATCCAACAAATATAATTTTAATATGTTTTGGTTTTATTATGTTTTTTTTTTTAGTTTTAGTAAACATAGGTTTTCATTGAAAATCAAGCTCTTTGATACGCACATGTGTGGAAAAATGGTAGATTATCAATTTTTTTTGAAAAATATGAGTGCACTAGATATTGAAATTTGTGATCCAACAAAAACAAAATTGAATTTTTATACATACAAAAAAAGTTATGTTGTATATGGTCTGCCTATGTCTAAATTGTAATTGGTTTGACTTCAAAACTTGATTAAGGAAAAAATATTCAATAAAATAATGTGAAACCAATTGGAAGCACTAGATATCATAGTTACAAATCTAAATTCAAAAAAAATAGAATTTTATC
>VDFB02189003.1:0-18710 GCA_007258455.2 Sequoia sempervirens | reverse complement strand
AATTCCAATATTTAAAGTAATTGCGCCAACCACTTAAGACCATTTGTTATACTTAAAATGATAATAATAATAACCATACTCTAAATACCCAAACTACATATTAGAACTTACCACCTTAAAATCTTAAATCTATCTAAATAATTTTACACACAATAAATACCTTTTTAAAACCACTATATCTTTATATATTTTAATTCTTTTGAAGGAAGGAAAGTAGAAAGAGAATAAATCTTTTCTAAGAATTCAACAAATCTACAAGACTTAACTTCATAAATAAAATAACTTATTCAATTTTATATTAAATTCTATTTCCACCCTATACACATTTAAAAATAAGAATTAGACAATCAATGCTGATATATATATATATTCACAAATTTCCCTTCTACTATATTATCCTATCAAATTTCACAATTTAACAAATTAATAGGAATTCTTTTCTATTTCAAAATATTCACTCAAAACAAGAATTAAATAAATCAATGCTGCCATATATTCATAAATTGATTTTTCTACTAACTTATCTTCTTATAGTTGGTAATTTAATAAATCAATAACAAAAAACAGATTTCTTTCTATTTTATTAGTATTTCCATTTTAAACAGATTCTGTTTTATTTTAAAAAAAGAAACAGAATGTTTTATTTTGACAAAATTAAATAATTAGTGGAATCTGAATAAATAAGTTTAATAAATATATATATACAAATAATTTTCAAAACAAATATTATTTATTTATTTATTTATTTTTATTTATTTATTTATTTTTAATAATTCAAAACAAATATAATACAACAGAAACTTGAATCTTAATTAAATTCTTCTTTTGATGCTATCTTTACATTTATATATATATATATATGTGTATACATTTATATATATATATATATATATCTGATATATATACATATATACATATATATATTGCATACAAAAATATTTCAAATACAGAGAAATAAATTTCAATTGTACAATTTACTGTTTCAATATAAATATTTTAAACACAGAATATATTTGTAAAATTTATCTACAAAATGGAAATTTACACAACCTCGAATTCACAGTCATGAGCTTATTCTTTTACTGGTTCACAGAGAAATAAATTTCAATTGTACAATTTACTGTTTCAATATAAATATTTAAACACATAATATATTTGTAAAATTTATCTACAAAATGGAAATTTACACAACCTCGAATTCACAGTCATGAGCTTATTCTTTTACTGGTTCACAGATAAATAAATTTCAATTGTACAATTTACTGTTTCAATATAAATATTTAAACATAGAATATATTTGTAAAATTTATCTACAAAATGGAAATTTACACAACCTCGAATTCACAGTCATGAGCTTATTCTTTTACTGGTTCACTATTATTTTTAACACAAAACTACAGTAACACTGTTCAATTCTAGAATCCCAACAAAATTTCACTTTAAATCAATAACAGTCCCACCCCAGTAAAGCTTTCTTGATTGAAAAACAATCCAAAGCATTTCTAAAGATTCAAGAATTTTCTACAAGCATTAAATTTCAATTCAAGAGAAAATTTCATTCACAGCAAGGAATTCTTATTTCATTTGATGCTATAAAGAAAATAATTTAAAAGAAGAAGGAGAACCTGGCGTCCTGCGCCTGTAGATAACTGTTGAAGCTTTATCCTTCTTGCTGATCCAAACCTTCCAGCAGCAGCTCCAAGATCCTCCCTCAAACTTAAATCTTAATCCTCACTTGAATTCTCAGAAGAATAAAAGAACGCAATACTATATCAGAAAGATGACTGCCAAATTCCCCAAAATCTGTTCCCAAGAGAGTGCAACCCCCCTTCCAATACAAAATCCTCTAAATAAAATCTCACACCAAAGTCTCTTCCATTTCTTCTTCTTTTTTAGCGAATGCCAAAAGTCACTTCTTTTTTAAAATTAAAATTCCAATCCATTCGAATCCACAAAAGATTGAGCTTTTTATTTATTTATTTATTTATCATTTCCACAATCAATTTAAATAAACACATGCATATTAAAATAATTAAAAACAACTATTTACAAAATTTTCTTCAAAACACCATTAATATTTTTGCAAACTACCACAACTTTTATTTATTTATTCTTCATATTCTCCAGCTCTCTTCGACTTCCAAATGCTCTATAGGTGAAGTTTCATTTTTGTCTTTAAAACACTTCAGCTTCCTATTTCCTTATCTATTTAAATTTCTTATTAAAATAATTTTCTTTTCAAGACTATTTTGTTCATAATGATTATTAACTTCAACAATTTAAATCAATTTATCTAATAATATCACTTTTACTTTTAACGAATTAGATTAATTTGATCATTTGTTCTAAATCATTTGATTTAACTTAATTGATTATGATTTTAAGTTCTAATCATATTTTAAATAACTTTGCAAATCACTTATAATTTAATTAATTATTTAAACATGATTACTAACATATTATATTTTCCACATAATCAAATAACACAGTAATCAATGAAGTAATAATAACAAATACTTCACACAAAGTTCAACAACCCATTACCTGTTCTACAAAAGCTTGAAGAACTCAAATGGTGCTTCCAAATCTTCTTCCAACCCACCCAAGAATTTCAATCTTCTTCTTCAAAATCCAAATCAAGGCACAACAAAACTCTCCACCAAATTGAAAATTAAAAATTATATGAAATAGAAATTGCTCAAATAGAGTTTTCCCCAAATTTAGTCAAACCCCTAAAATATCCCATCCACCAAATTTATTGCAATTTTGGGGATATTTCCATTTCTTTTAAAATTTAAAACAATTTTACTTTCTAATTGAAATTTCATGCATTTCCAAAATTTCTTTTAAACAAAAGAATTCAAAGTTTGCAAAGAATTTATTTTATCTATAGTTTTTTCAAAAGGTGCTATTTAAAACATGATTTTCATTTTTATTTTAATTTAAATCTAAATATCCAAACATGCTTTTCATTTTTATTTTAATTTAAAACTTAATATCCAATAATGCCAAAACAACTACTTTATTTAATTTATCACCATTAACCTAATTAATCAATAAACTAAATCTAATTTTATTAATTAAATCAAATTAATCAATAAACTAAATAACATTTCAACATTGCAACTAGATATATTTAATCATCATTTTAACTACACCCGCCATTTAATAACCTTTATAATATGAAATTAAATAAATAACCAAGGAGGAATGAACTATATCAAAACAACTAAACTCAACGACAACCTGACGACACACTATGACTAGGGTGGTGACTTGGCATGAAAACCTAGCTACTATCTCCAATCGACATTATTGGTCAATGGACACGCCAAAACCGGTGGAAGCCTGTGGAGTCGATGTCCCAGAATCAAGCCAACCCGCGAACAAAGAGCATATTGAACATGTATATATATAACATAATAAACACACTGTGAAGAGGAAATCATGGAATTGTAGGGCACTTGCAAGCGAGTGATGCGATCTCGTCCCCTTCACCAATACACTCATCATAGACTGACAGTTCCATCATAAACAAATATCTCATGCAATAATGTGTTACAATAACTAATCATCATTACACCAAATTAAAACATGTCAAATAAAGCATCAGATAAGATACATCACATCACACAAATAGACTATCACTCTATAAACAACGATCAAATAACACACACATGATAAAGTATCTCGAGAACCAAAAGCACATCCAAGCAAACAAGGACACACTGCCCAGCCAGAAAGCAAAACAGAGGGGTATTACATTACGTCAAATTAATTGATAGGTTTATCGGAAAACTGGCAACTCTCAAACTAGTTACCATTTTTTAACCTACAAGATGCAATTCACATTCTATTCTTCGGGCCTACTATAGGATCAAAAAAATGAATTTCATAATTTTTGACCCAAGTTACGGTGGTCTAAACAAATGTTTTAATAATTCCAGAAGTTCCTAGTAAAAAATCATAACTCACCATTTATGTGGAAAAAAATTATTACAAAAAAAAATAATATTCCACACATCCGGACATGTCCCCACTTATATTTAAAACATTAGAAAAAATATTATGTTTTTCTTGTACTTAGGATGGTCAAACACACACCTGCTTCTTATCTTTTTCCTAAAATTTTAGTACCACTGCATTGAAATTTCAAATTTTCTCCAAAAAAAAATACATTTTTTTCCAAAAAAGGACTAGTAGCCTAGAAACTACATTCAATTTGCTCCAAGTTTTGTTTTTACATATTTTTCAATTTATGTTAATAACCTATTGAAATTTTTATGTCAAGTTGCCTAACTCTGATTTTCTGAATTTTCATCACCACTAAGAGGCCTAGTTTGGACCCCCATGATCCTTCATATACCCGAGCGTTTTGCGAGATGACATTGACATTAAGTGAAGGTGTAGTTGTTTGTTTCATGTTTTGTAAAGGATGATTTTCAATACCACTATTGTTGATTAGTTTAGGATGGACAATGGTTAAGGTTGATTGAGGAGCATTTTGTGTGAGAGTATTGATGGTGAGTGAAGGTTTGTTGATCTCAGACAAACGACAATAACGAAGACCATGAGTCATTTTTTGTGTGTTAAGCTGTATAGGGTTGTGGATACCCTGTTCTTGAGCACCACATCCTTTTCCACCATATCCTTGTTGTTTTATGAGTTCATAACCTTTTCCATAAATCTTCTTCATTGCTTTTGGATCAGGTGGTGGTTGATCATAAGTGGCATCAAAGGTGATTTTGTAGTTTTCTTCTTTGTCTAAAGTAGTGGAGGCAACTACTTTTGAAAGGTCATCTGAATTTTGTGTTGACACGATGGTTGGTTGTTTTTGTTTCTCATCTTTCTTTTGTGTGATTATGTACTCACCCATAAATGATGGTGTGAATTCTAAGGATCCCCAATCATCACCAAATAATTTAGACACTGATTCTCATTGTTTTGTTCAATTTCAAGAGGGTCTATATTGGATGTTGGAATCAATGTTTTCAGAGGACTTGTAGCTCCTTTTTCAAGGTGCAAGCAAATTTCAAGCTCGGGTCTATGTCAACTTGATAAATGTTATTGTTATAGAAATATTTCATTATGCGATGAAGGGTTGAAGGCACTACACTCATCTCATGAATCCATGGTCTGCCTAAAAGAAGATTATATGAAATATCATAAGGCATGACATGAATAGGAGTTTGCAAAGTAGCTACCCCAACTGTAATAGGAAAAGTGATTACACCGAGCGGTTGCTTTGTTGTATTATCAAATCCTCAAATAGATATGAAATTAGGTATTATTTGTGACTTGTCAACACACAATCTATCAAGGAGATTCACACTACACACATTAAGGGAAGAACCATGTTATCAATAAGGGTTCACTTTATCCCTATTTGATTGTATTGAACAATGATCATGAAAGCTTCATTTTGTTTTCGCAACTCTAAACGAGGGATCTCATGTTGATGGAAAGTAATTTTGAGATTCATGCTATGGATTAAAGCTATCACATCGCTCATAGTTGTACCATGAGGAACTGCAATTTGTTGTAAGGCTGTTTGAAGAATAGTGTGGTAATTTGGTGAGTTATGAAGTAAATCCTAGAGGGAAATCTTTGCAGGATTATTATTTAATTGTTCAAAAAGATCATACTCCTTTATGTGTGGGAGGTAATGAGGAGCACTCAATGGATTGGGTAAAGGTAAGGAGGGTGGGGTTGGTTGTGGTGGTTGTGGATTATTTTGAGTGTTATATGTGTGAGCAATGATATTATAACTCAACTTAGTTGCGATACATTATTTTGAGGTGAGTAGAGGATGAATTCAGGTTTGGGTTGTGGTGGTGGTTTGTGTGAAGGGGGATAAATGATGAGTTGAGGTTGAATAATGTTAACATCCCATAACAAGTGATTCCCAGTAGGGTGCGGGGATCATCATGGAAAAAAAATAGGCCCCTATGGCAAATGAAATTTAGAAAAAGCAAGTAGTTAGGCAAATCCTTGACATAAAAATTTGAGTAAGTTATCTATATTATTTTCGTGCAAAAATATGTAAGAATAGAATCTATAGAAAATTGAATGTAGTTTCTAAACTACTAGGGTTTATTTAAAAAATCTCTATTTATGAAAATTTGAAATTTCAATGCAGAGCAATTTAAATTTCTCGTGTGGAAAAAATAAGAAGTAGGTGTCTATCTAGCCACCCTAACCACAATAAAATGATAATATTTTTTATAATATTTTAGATATAAGTAGAGGAATCATGTTCCGATGTGATGCATATTTTTTTGTAATTTTTTTCCAAGTAAATAATTAATTATGAATTTTTTATTACAATTAAAAAAAAAAAAAATTGTATGTCTGACCACCTTAACTTGGTCAAACTTCATGAAATTCATTTTTTTAATCCTATAGTATGTGCTATTATTGTGAATGTGACACATGTTTTAGATTCAAAAATGCATACCTCTATTTGAAAGTTATAGATGTTTTTCAATCAACCTATCAATTAGGACTTTAGTCATAATTCAAATAGAAAATGAATACTACCATTTATTAAATTCAAAAGTAAAGCATAATTTATATTGGTGGAAAGTCATAGAAATCACTTTTAAAACCTTTTCATTTCATCAATTTTGGTTAAAAAAAAAAGTCATCAGCCACACATGCCCTACACATAAATTCATCATATCACATCTTTGGCCTCCATCACGGATCCCTCGCATTCATACCCCCAGATTCTTCATAATATCATTATTAGTGCCACTGTTATCTTTTGTCTTGGTCATAATATTCCTCCTATAAGGAAAGTTCTTAGGAGAACAACAAACCACACGTTGATGAAAATTAAGGTTTGGTTCATCCAAAATAACTTCATCGCAACTAAGGGAGTTATTAATGGTTGAATGTGTTTGATAATTGATAGTGGGGAGATTAGGGGAAGATTCTATTTGATTGTTGTTTTTTTCTAAGGTCTCATTCTCTTGTTCCATATTATCTACCCTACTAGGGGAGCTTGTAATATGTTCATCTAAGGTTGAAATTTGCAAAGTAGCTTCATCACAAGTGGGAGAGGCATCAAGAGAAGGACCATTATATATAATTTTCAAATAAATCTTCCCATAGAATAGGGACATCAGGGAAGGCAGGGGAAATTTTCTCATGATCTTGAATAGGTATATCTTCTAACACCAAGCTATCCTCTTTGCATTGATGAGGGATATTAGAAGAAAAACAAGTTGGATTATCATAGTTATGGAGACTAGGTAATGTAATGTCTAGAAATATGTCTATGATCTCATCTTCATGTTGTGTTGTGTGATTGTCATGATTACTTAGTGTGATGTCCTCTTCTTTAGTAATGTTATGTCTAATAGGAGAGGTAAGAGGAGAGAAACAACTCAAATTGTCAAAAATATCAGCAATTGGTTCTTCTAGCACTAAAATATCTACTTCACAAGTGTGAGAGATAATAGGAGAAGAAAAAATGTAAGTGTTATGATTATCCAAGGTTTCTTTCACTAAACTAACCTCATCCACAAAAGGGGAACTAGGAGAGGGATCTATGATGAATAGAAAGAGAGGGGAATAGACCTCATATTCATATGATTTTAACAAAATTCTCTTACAACATGCAATAAGATTACAAATTTGAAATGTAACATTGCTAAAGAAAAGATGCAAAAGAGGAATGTAATTTTTCAAATTTGAAAGATGACAATTGATTGACTATGATATGTAACAATATGTAAATACAATCTTGAAATTGAAACCATGCATGAAATGAGATAATTTAAGGCTAGATTTAATGAAATGCATGTTACAAAAATGCAACTAAATGATATAGGTAGGTTAAGGCACCAAACGGAAGCTTAAAAACAAAGTTTTGAGTTCTGTAAAATGCAGTTTAAGAGGTCAAAAAGGAATGATTCACCCAGGGTGGTGAATGAGTCCCAATATGGACTATTTTCAGAAATGTTAGAAAATTTTGAGTGATTTTGATGGTTTTTAAGTGCTAGGATGCAGACCTAAGTTAAAAGTGTAGAATTTCAAAAAATTGAAATGAATGTAGATGTGAAAAATGTAACCTAAATGCACTTTTTTATGAATGCAAAATTTAACACCTAGCATGCAAATGAATCATGCAAACCCTAATGCAAGCTAGATCTATGATGATGAACGACTCAATATCAATCAAAAAAGCATTCAAAAATTAGGTTCACCAAAATGAACCATAGATTTTCGGGTAGGGATTATAGGCTACTCTTGCACTCTTAGGAATGTTTCACCTAAAAGGAGAGAGATAAACTCCACTCAAAAGTCTAGGTGGTTCACTCAAATTAAGGATTGTATAATGTAAATATGACTAAATGCAATGATATAAGTGTTGCTAATTGGTAAAATTGATTGATTAAGATTGTAAAACTATTGAAATGCAACTTGTTTGAAAACACATTATGTAATGTAAAAACACCTAGAAATACATGCAATTTGTAATAGAACTTGACGAAACTAAAAGTGTACACCTAGAATATGGATGGAGATTATAAATGGCTTCTAGAATGCTATTGATGCTAGTTTTCAGGCCTAGTGGGACTCATTCACCATTCCGGGTGAATTAGTCCCAGTTTTGCAAAACTGCTCCAGAACCCATTTCAGACAAAATGACTATCTAAAAATACATAAAACCAAAAATTGACCTTGGAGAATTTCTGAATATTTAAAGGTGTAACTTGGAGCTTCTGATTTGTAGTTTGATTCACTATAGGCGTTCACCTCTGAAACTTTGATTTACAGGTTTGAAAGTGAGTTTTTGTTGATATTTTGACTTTATCAATGAAGAGAAGACCTAAAAAACTTTGAAAATTGATTCTTAATGATTTCAAAGCTTCCAAGAGATCTAAATATGCAAACATACAATATAAGAGAGATAAATATTGAAAGTTAGGGCATGGGGGTTTTCCTTGGTCAAACCCTTTTTAGGTAGTTAAACCAAAATGATGAAAGAATGGAATGAGACATGCAATAATGGAGTTAATTAATTTTCCATGATGTTTGATCTTGAAATTTTGCAGAAAAACATGAAGAATCTTCCTTGAAGGTCTAAAAATTGATCTTGAATGGCTTGTAATGTTAAAACCCTAAGTTACTTGACTTGAGACGAAATATTGGTGGATGAATGAATGAAAAGAGATAAGAGGTGTAAAATTATGAGGAAAAACATTTATTTATACACATTTGTGCCTTAGTAACCCGATGATACCTCATCACAGGCTGACATGAAGTGAAATTAAACTTAAATTTCACTTTTTTTCTACTCAAAGGTCAAAATTTGACCAAATGGGACTGATTCGCCAAACATGGTGATGGGTCCCATAGGAGCCATTTTTCCAGCTAAGAAGCTAGGAGATAAGGAAATAAGGTTTAAATTGCAACTTTATCGGGTATTTGATCAATTTAAGCCTCAAGATGCACATTATGGGTTAATAGGGGCCTATTAGTGATGATGTAAAGGTCAATTAGGGCTTGGGACATAGAATTCAATGTGAAAGCATGATTAAATACACTTTTCAACACTAAAATGAGGTCCACATAGCCTAGGAAGGCACAAAAACCAATGTGAATGTGCAAGACACATTACAACACTAGTTTAACATTAAGTTTAAGTTAAGAACCTTCGAGATTGATGTAATAATATTATTAAACACATTTTATAATGTTGAATTGGGGATAAATGGGTTCATTAAGTCTAGAAGAGCGCGAAAGTCCATTACAAGACTTTACAACACCTTTACAAGACATCATTAAAACCATGTTATTCTATTTGCAAGGGTACACGATCTAGTGTTGATGCATAAAATGCCTCAAAAACTAGATTAAGACCTCATTAAGTATAATTTATCATGAATTATTCCCATGTCAAGCAAATAGTACTTTTTTCTATGGTGCAGATACCTAAAGATATCACTCTTTTTCTACCAATCATTCACTAATGTCCTAGGAGTCCCAATTGGATTGACTAACAACCTCAAAAAGGCGAGTCAATTCAAAATTAGGAAAGTCCTAGGAGGGGGTTCTTTGAATTCTAAGGGGTTCACCACCAATAAAATGCTTGGAAAAGAAAGTGTTGGAAAACACAATGTGATATGCAAAATAACCTAAAATAAACTAAATGAGAGATGCGAATGATGAAATTATGCAACAAGGAGATATGATATGTATACCTGGGAAGTTTGCAAATGTTGTAAGGATTTTGGAAATGTAAAGAAGTTGTCAAAATATGTTGTGGAGGACTAAGATGCCCAAGATGGTGGATTAGTCCTGCAACTATTTTTTGAAGTAGATGCAGAGTCTTCAGATGTCGAATCAGGATTTGAAGGAATCTCTACAAAATTCCACTTGGAGGACTAAGATGTCCAAGGTGGCATATTAGTCCCGTTTTGAATTTTTGAGTTTTTTGAATGTGATCCTAAAATCCAAGGTCCGCACTTGCTTCTCTCCAGATCTGAGATCCTCAAACTTCTAGATTTGACCTGTAGGTGAGCTTCCGTGAAGATGAAATTTTTTTAATGCAAATTTGCAACTTTGAAAACTTTGCACTTTAAAGGATCTTTAAGTCTTCAACCTAGATCTACAAATGCAAACACACAAGAGAGAAAAAAAACTTGTTTATTATTAGTAAATGGAGGTTTTCCTTGGTCAAACCCCTTGTAGGTAATTAAACCAAATGATGAAATGAAGCATGGAACATGAAATATGTAGATGATATCACCTTGTATGATGTCTTATGAAGCAAATCTACAATCTAGGTACATGTAGTATCCATGAAGAATGTAGATCCTTGATCCTTGGATATGATGTGAACAATATTTGTAAATAGATCTTCAATGCCATATCCACAATCTTGGCTCAACAACATGAATGGATACACTAAACCCTTGACATGATGCTTGAATCTTGATGATGGCTTCAAATACTTGATGAAATTCTCTTGAATGCATAAACTTTCCTTAGGAATAAATACTTGAACCTTGTATTTATACTTATTCATGCTTACTATCCTGAAATTACATCACACCAAGGTGACATATGAATTCATTGAATAAAGGAAGCTAAATTATAAGAGTAAAGGTTTTAACTTAATTATGTTAATTAACTTACTTTTATTCCTCTCTTAAGATTTCACTTTAGTTTGCATATTGTGACATTTGGCCAATTAATATTAATTATTAAATGTCTACCTATTAGGGTTTCTTTAGGGTTGTGCGATCTCCTTTTATAAGGATTGATCATTGTATTTTATCTTACTCTCTAATTAATACATTTTCAGCTTTCAGAGCACCTTTTCCTTTTGTCTCGAATGTCTTCATTTTGTGACAAGTTATTTGCATGCAGGTGATCTTCGGGGTCTGTGAGGTTGGCTTCTCAACTTCAACATGGTATCAGAGCTCCAGATCTATGGCTACCTATTCGAGATTTGAAGATATTTTCCTTACAATGATTCTTCTATGCAAGGGTTTAATTCTAGGTATTTTTTTGCCAGATCAGAGGGGTTTTCCATCATTTTTTGAAAAAAATTGACCTTTATCTCTCAAATAGTGCATGTTGGTGCAAAACGGACCCCATGAGTGTACTCAGAAGGCCCAAAAACCTCTATTTTCATATAAAATATGATAGGGTTTGTTGAAAATTGATTTTTTAGTGTTTTTGGGAATCTCAAAAATGTTGCAAAAAAATTTGTACGATTGTAGGGATCCGTACAAACACATCGATTTCTATGCCATTTTTTGGATGTCTGCATCAATTTTGAGCTGCCTCATTTTTTGTGCCATTTTGCATTGATTTTCGTGCCCTTTTGATTTTTGTGCTACCTTGATTTTTGTGCCATGAAGCTACAGCTGAATATTTTATTATTTTTTTAATCTTTAAATTAATAAAATGTTTTATTTAAAGCTCAAATGAGCATATATTATTTAGTAAATGGTCATATCTGAGCATATGGTGTCAGCTTTTCAAAACAAGATATCGCTGGAAAATCGGGTTCCAGAACCATCCAGAGTGTAGGTGATTGTCCACTCGATGTCTCATTTCTCAAAGCTGATTACGTTTTTTGCACTGGGCATAACTTTTAATGCTCTCATAGACCCATTTTGCTAAAACTAATAGGTGTCGAAAGCTGGTTCAGCGCTCTTACACCGAATCTAGCCAATGGGATGTTTTGCACTTTGGGAAACCTATTTTTGTGTCATTAGGATCTATTTCATTTGATCTACATGCTATAAGGTTGGTTTTCTTAGATTTTTTGATTTGAAGAGTCATCATGGGTGTTTTTACTCACCCTTCAGTTTTAATTTTGGAATGGGGTAATTATGAGTCATGGGAAAAGGGCATACTTACACATTGTAGGTGGCTTAATATTTTTCCTTATTTGTATAATCTCATACCTAAACTAGCCACTTTAGAGGGAAAACTAGCTTTGGATATCATTAGAGATCACATAGTATGACTTATATTGTCTGAAGTGTTGATGATGACACTGCAGGGGCTATATCGCATACTGATTGTCCCTAAATTCACCTTTGGACACGCCTTTGGGAGACGAGGAGACCCCAATCTCCATTCCCAGGATCCTACTTGTTATTGTCTCTTACCCATTGCTTGGAGATAATACACCCTTTGATCATGATACTTTAGAGGAGTTACTATTTAGACACTTACATGTCTTTCCATGGATCGTAGGTTTGTCTCACGCCTTGGTCATTCAGACTCTAGATTATATATGTATCATCCATTTTTCGGATGAGACATCTATATCAATCAAGATTGGCCCCTATGAATTAGTTCACATCATGAGACCATCCTAGTCATTCATTATCTAATACATGATGTGATTCTTATCTCTCATACACATTCTTGTTTGTTGAGTCTCACACCCAGATCTTGAGGATCATTTTGAGGACATCTATCCTACCTTAACAGTCAGGTTATCACTGTATGCCCACCATTATCCGTGCATTCAGAGGTTGCATTTCAAGATTCTCCACATCAGTTTGGATTTGGCATCACTTGTTTTAGTTTAGACAGAGATATTCTTCAGCATCCTATCATGGCACACATCTTGAGATAGATTGGTTCATCACTCTTCACAGGGTTTCTTCTACATCGTCCTTTGGATCCGTTTCTTCCCAAGGGGAGGAATATTATCTGCCGCTAAATGATCTCCTTTTGGATTCTACATCATGCATCTACCATTGCGACAAGAGTTTCTTCATTGTGGGGGGGCCTTCTTGTCTCTTTATATCTCTCCTATGGAGACCATTGTATATGTACTTATATGATAGAAGTTGTCTATGGGGGGTATCATGTAATCCACCTCCTATCCTTCTTTCATTAGTGCATTTCATTCTTTTCTTTTCTCTCTTTTCGGGGGGAGTTTTGTTCCCATGAGGTTTTCTCCCTTTCTCCACTTTACAGAGATTTGGTTGTATTCGGGTACCTGATCAGGCCTAGTTGTTGGGACCCTTGTTTGCTTTCATGCATTGTAGTTACCTTATTTCTGCACATGTTTGTAGCTACACTCTTTGCTCATCTTGCAGGGAGGTGTTAGGAGTAAATATTTCTTTTAGGGTTGTACATTCTCCTTTTATAAGGATTGACCACAGCTTCTTAACTCTCCCTGACACACACATTTTCAACTTTCAGAGCACCTTTGCTTTTTGTCTCGAATGTCTTCTTTCTGTGATAGGTTATTTGCATGCAGGTGATCTTTGAGGTCTATGAGGTTGGCTTTCTCAACTTCAACATAAATACCACCCAAATTTTGAAATTGAATCCCAAAAAAATCCAAGGAGGACTAAGATTCTCTAGGTGGTTTCTTAGTCCCAAGGCTCAATTCTTGGGGCACAAACTCCAAAAAAGGACCTTTTTAGGGGTTTTCAAAATTAGGGTCCCAAGACCCATGGAGGAAAAAGATGCCCTAGGTGGCATTTTAGTCCCAATCCACAAATTAGGGACACACAAACATAAACATTAAATGATCATTTATATTTTGATGTTTATTTGGATTTTCTATAAAAATATAGAGTTTATTAGGCTTGTGGATGCAAAATAGGACCAATTAAGCCATAAAGAAGCATAAATAAAGCAAGGCGAACCCAAAAAAGTGTGAAAATGAAAGGTTATGCATTTTACTATGGTACATTTAACCCCCACTTTAGTGAGAGGATGAACTTGCTTGAAACTCACACTAATGTAGCCAACCATGCAATCAAGAGGGGTTCCAATGTACAAATGCTAGGAAGATAGGATGAAAATGATCAAGAGAGATGATCAAGCCCCCAAGGTCGAGATCCTATGGAAAACCAACATAGGCACAAAATAACACACATGAAGATGATATAGGAATCCATAATAAGATCTCCAACATACACCATCAAAGATAGAAAAAGGAAAAAAAGGAAAAAGGAAAACAAAATAGGAAGAAAAATGCTACAGATTAGGCTTCGAATGGCCATCCAATGTGCTATGGATAGTGTCTAGGATTTTTTTCCAAAATGTTTACAAGTGCAACACATTGTCCACTATGCAAACAAAACACATGCTCACAAGGGCTAGTGGGAGCTATGTGTCCACTAGGTGAGCTCCAAGAGGTCCATATCAATGTCATACCCCCATGACTATGATAAAGATAGAAAGGAAAATGCATTCTCACAAGGGCTAGTGAATCTAGTTGTTCACTAGGTGAGCCCTAGGGGACCATATCAAAGCTATACCTCCATAACTTTAATAAGCTACAAAAATAAAATGCAACAAAATAAGAAAGAGGGATGTTCGAAGGGATTTTACTTAGTTCGTGCAAGGTATTAATCTTAGGGGACATTTTACTTAACATCTCCAAGAGAGGACCAATCAAAGAAATATCATGTTCTTGGAGGAAACCAGGCCTAATGACACCAAGAAAAAGACACATTATAGGGTGATTCCACAAAGTTGGTTTACAATTTTTGGGAGATTCTGATTTTTGTTGAAATCACATATTTTTAGAAAATATAATGATTTAAGCCTTAAAAAGTTCCATTTAAAGCATTCTAATTCAAGAGGGTTTGATCAAGCTACCTTAGATAAAACCACCTTGGATAGAACCCCGCTATTTTTAAAACATACCTGTTGAGAGTATGTGTCTCAAACTCACTGGTATAACCTTGGTTCTATCACTGAATAGCAAAGAATTCATAAGTTTTTTTCTTATGATTTTACCTCTATATCGCTAGGTGTTTGAGAGAGAGGAGTGGTAGCTCGATTACCACCATACCGTGGGAGCTTATTAGCTGTCAAGCAGTAGTGCAATGGATACCACCATACCGCATGTGTCTTTACATTGAGGTGCAGTAGTGCGGTTACCACCATACCGCAGGAGTTCACCTAATGTGCAACGGTAGTGCAGTGTAAACCACCACACCATGGAAGCTTGTAAACAGTCTAGCGATAGAGTGGTTACCGCCATACCTCAAGAGTTTTTTACTTGTCTAGAGATAGCACAGTAAACCGCCACCTCGAGGGAGCCTGTTGAGTGCGCAGTGGTAGAACGGTGTAAAGTGAAGAGCACGAACTTGGTGGATTGCTAAGATGTAAGCTGTTAAGTGGAGGATGTTTCTGACTTGGAAGGTGGTTGTTTGAACTCCTAGGAAGTTTGATGGTTGTTCTACAAGAGGAAGTTGAACTGAATCGATTGTATAGAGAGTGAAGTGATTCATGGTTGTTGATATACATTGTAATGTCTATAATCATGAATAGGTTCAAAGGTTTGAGAGTTTGATGGTTGAATGATTGAATGATTTGTTAGTGAATTTCATTGTATGTTGTGTTGAAAGCATTGTAATAGTGATGTTCTATACGAGGTTGATCAAGGAAATATAGTTGTTGTAATATTGCATCTGAAAGGAGAGTCTATAGCTTGTATGTAATTCAATTACTATAATACAAGAGATTTTCTTTGGTGTGGTGGGTTTTTCTCCTGTAAGGGTTTTCCCACATAAATTTGATGTCAATTGTGTTTGAGTTTACTTCTATTTTCTGTTATTCTTTTCATGTGCATCTTAATGAACTGTAATTATAAAATTTAAAGACATATACGTATTCTTCTCTGAGTTTTGATATTACGAAAGTGTGTTCCGCATCCATAGGCTTTCCTACAAGTGGTATCAAAGCCTAGCCAATTGTGTTATCCTTGTGGGTAGGTTGGGATTCTTTTGTGTCAATTTAGTTCAGTGGGAGTCTTGTAGAAGTCTAATAATTTAAATTATAGATTAAGATGACAAGCACATCAGGAAAGATTAAAGTTGAGAAATTCAATGGTAGAAATTTTGAGTTATGGAAACTCAAAATGGAAGACCTGTTAGTGGATCGAGATCTTTGGCTTGTTGTGTCTGGAACAAAACCTTCTAGCATGAAGCAAGTAGATTGGGACCTCAAAAACAGAAAAGAAAAAGGGTTGATAAGACTCTATTTGGCAGACTTTGTTCTCTTGAAAATTCATGAAGAGAAGAATGCATCTTCTTTATGGAAGAAGCTTGGAGATATTTATTAGGGTAACTCCTTGGTGAATAAGTTGTTCTTAAGGAAGAAGTTATACTCTTTGAATATGGAGGAAGGGGCATCTATGGATGATCATTTGAATACGTTTAACATGTTGATTGCTCAGTTAACATCTGTGAGTGTGAAAATTGATGATGAAGATTGTTGTATGCTTTTTTTGTGTTCTTTGCCCAATTCTTGGGATCATTTAGTGATGGCGATTGGAAGCACAAAAATCACAAGTTTCAAGATGGAAGATGTGGTTGATTCTTTATTATTAGAAGAAATGAGAAGGAAATCTTCTGAGATGGCGAAGGAGGCTCTTGTTGTTTGAGGTAGATCGAAAGAAAAAGGAAAGAAGAAGGACAAGAAATCTAAATTGAAATCAAAAAGGGAGATCAAAAGTTCCGGAAAGAAGTCCTACAAGAAGTGCTTGTAATTGGCCACTCTAGTCATGTTCAAAGGATTGTATAGGCGAGAAAATAAGAAGAACTCTTATGACAATGATCTTCTCAGAAAGTGATGCAAATGTTCTGTGCCTTGGTAACCTGCATCGATGATGTCAGTCAGATGATTATAGAACATCTTTCACATGACCTCCTTATAGAGACTAGCTCACAAAGTATGAAAAATAATGAGAAAAGGTGTACTTGGCAAGGATTCATCTCCTCGAAATTGTTGGTTGTGGAAGAGTCAATCTTCCTAATGGAAGAATTAAGGGAATTGATGCATGAATGCATATACTGTGTCCGGGATCAAAATTTACTCTTTGTGGCAAGCTAAATGATGTTGGAGTGCAAGTATCATTCTCAAGAAATGGCTGCAAAATGACTAGAGGCTTGATGGTGCTAGCTAGGGGTGCTCAAATTGGTACTTTGTACAAGCTGGATGCACTTGCTATTCAATGTAACAAATGTCTCTCATAAAGTTACAAGGTTGTCGGTGCAAGAGAATTGTAAAGTCCCATTAGCTAATGGAAGTTAAACTCAGAGAAGACTATGTTCGCATCAAAGGGTTAGGTCATATTATAGAAGCTTAAAAAGCCTTGAAAAATAAAAACCCCGGTTGAGGGACCATGATTGTATCTAGAATTTGAATTTTGTGAACATTGTATATATGGAAAAACATCATCACATGTTCTTTTTACTCTAGTCCTCATAAATATTTTAGTGTTCGATTATTCACTCTAATGTTTTTGGTCCAGTAAATGTTCCTTCATCGTCAAATTCAAAATATTATTTATCATTCATTGATGATTATTCGAGAAGGGCATTTGTATATTTTCTAAAAAGTAAATAAGAAGTGTTGAGTCAGTTTAAAGAGTTCAAGAACTTGGTTGAAAATTAGACTGGTAAGAAAAGTAAATGCTTGAGGACAGATAACGATGGTGAATTTTGTTCTGCAAAATTTGAAAGGTATTGCAAAGACCATGGGATTAAGAGGCATAAAACAACACCTTACACTCCACAACAAAATGAAGTTGCTGAAAGGTTGAACATGATGTTGATGGAGAAGGAAAGAAGTATGTTGAACAATGTTGGTCTGGAGTAGAAGTTTTGGGCTAAGGTTGTGGGTACAACATGTTACTTGGTAAATCGATCACCTTCTTCAACACTTGTTGATAAAACACCTATGGAAGCTTGGTTTGGTAAGAAGCCCTCTTTGAGACATGTTCATGTCTTTGGCTGTGAAGCATATGTTTATGTGCCAGATGTGAAGAGATCTAAATTGGAGAACAAAGTTGTTAAATGTATCTTCATTGGCTATGACATTGGTGTGAAAGGATACAAGCTTTGAAATCCTGTGATTGAAAAGGTTGTATACAATAGAAGCATAATCTTTCAAGAGTTGAAACCTTCTTTGGTGGAATTGCAGTTAGTGATGAAAGAAAATAAAGAGGAAAATGATGTTGAAATACCTGTAACCCCATAAAAAGAGGAACAACACATTGATAGCGTACCTAAAACTGAGGAGAGTTTGAGCACCTCTGAGAGTTCTGAAGAAGAACCACAACCTCAGCCTTATCCTGTGAGGAGGTCTACACGTGAGATGAAGCAACCTGATAGGTATGGTTTCTCTATGTTGGATTCTAGTTGTGCCTATGCTTTGATTACTAATATTGATGAGCCTAGGACTATAAAAGAGGT
>VDFB02189001.1:0-31651 GCA_007258455.2 Sequoia sempervirens | reverse complement strand
GTGATTTAAAATTTCTCTAAGGCAAAATATTTTCTTCTTTAGAAAATACGCCTAGACTCTGGGGTGATGAATTTTCCTGAAGCACAAGCAAATTTTCCAGTGATGAAGTCAGGATGCTAGCATTGCAGGATGGGTTGATAAAAAATTTCCAATTAGAGCAACAAAGTATTCACAGGGGTGAGGAGCTTGAATAAATTTGCTAAAGTTATTTTTCCAAGGTGGAAAATTCAGAAAAATTAAATGAACCCGTTCATTGTGTACCCATGAATTCGACAAGTTTTGAAGAAAATTTTCTTCTGGGTATCGGACATCCGGGATGAGGAATGGATTTCAAAGTCTTCCACAGCTTGCCAAGAATTCCAAGGTGAAGATTTTTTTTATGGGCACCAGGTTGGTTGGTGAATTTCCTAGGGAAAATTTGAGAAATTTTCTAAGGCAGGGAATAAATGATGTTTTTGAAGATAAAATGCCTCAGCGGATGAATTTTAAGTCGATTGCCTAGGTGAATTTGATTGAATTCTTCGTGGGACTAATCTTCCAGAGTCAGAGATGAACGAAATTGAGTATCAGAGCTCCAGCTAGTGAGGTGAATTCCTTGAAGATGATGCAGTTGAAGCTAACACTCTCGAAAGATGATTTTAAAAGTGCATCTCTTAAATACGCCCCTAAGAGAGTTGAAATTTTGTCTAAGGCATTGAAATTTGATGCATAGGCGTTATATGCCCCAGCCTACAGATCATGAAGAAAGCAAAGTCGACTAGAGGAAATAGATGAACCCTTGGAAGTTAAAGGTAAGTAAGGTGAGTTTATATTGTAAAGTGTTTTGATGTCCTTCTCTTTGCTTGTTTTGCAGGAGGAATGACTTGAAGAGGTGGAAAGGATACTCCAAGACAACATTACAACCTCGAAGGAAGAAAAAGTTGCAAGAAAATGGCTAAGTGTTGAGACTTAGTGACAAAGAAGAAATGTTTTCAAAACTCAAGATGGAGAAAAGAATGGAAGCTCGAGAAGAGGTTGAAGAACAATGTCAAGAAGAAGATCGAGAACAGTGTGAACGTGTCCACAAGCGGGAATCTTCTAGAAGATGGTGGCCATTAATTGCTCATTTATTGCCCCACTCTCCATTATGGGGGTTTTTAGGGCGAATCTTGTTTAGGGCTGAGGTGGCACAATCTGGGCCATCCAGCTGATTGTAATTTGAGATGTCCATTGATTTGGCCAACTATAAAAGGGAGTCCTCTCATTTGTATCTCATTAGAAGTAGAAATTAGCTTAGAGTTAGATAGTAGACATATAGTAGAGACAACTTAGAAGTAGCATAGCGTAGATTGATAGTGTAGTTGAAGAAGAAGGTAAGTTTTCCTTTGAAAACTTTTGCAAGAAATTGTTGTGTAAAACTTTCACAATAAAAGATCTTTTCATTGATGGTGAAATTCGTCTTTGTTATGGATAGCTAGCGAGGTTTCTTCATCCCTTCTACTTTCAAGTAGCGTAGAGTAACGTAATTTCATTTTTCATGCAAGTAGTTGTTAGCTGTGGAATGTGGTGTTTAATCTAAGCAACTTCGTCTATCCATACCACTAGTGTATTTGCTGATGGTGAATGTGCCTTGTGTGGTCAACTGGAATATCATGTACTTAACTTCGATCATGATTTGTATGTCTATATGCGTTGTTGTGATGGTATTTTCATGCTAAGTTGTGATCTGAACACCTTGAACTACTCCTCTGAAGATTGCACCGACTCCGTGGAAGCTGTCCGATGCGAGGCAAAGCGAAGTTTGGTTGAAGTTTGCTGAAGTTGAGCTCCATATCCCACGTCTTAGAGTAGATTAGAATCTTCTTAACCCTGCAACCACTTTAAATTCAGTACTTCCGGTTAGAATAGGAAACCCGTGCTTCATTGATAAATTTGTCGAATGTGAAAACCCCTTCCTCTCGGCAAGGAACAATTCGTGAAGTCCCCTTGAAATACCAAAAATCACATCGAAATAACCCGAGACTATTCGCGACCGCTGAACCTTGGAGTTGAACGCATGAACTTTCTTGCAATCTTAGCATGCGGAATACTTTGATCAAGAGAGAGTAGGTAGCCGCGACTTTATTCCCGCTGGTGCGGTCCGCTGAAACACATCAACATGTCCATAGTTGTGACAAGAGAGACATTTGAAAGAAATGTGCTCATAGTCCAAGCTTTGAATGTGAATTCAATAAAAGAATTTAATTTCAATTGTGGGTTTAGGAAGCACTTTTTTATGTTAACTTAAACACAAATCCTAGCATAAGAGGCAATACAAGCTTTAGGTGGAACACAATCAACAATTTTTTTGAGTTGATTATGTATTTGTTGTAATGGCCCCTTCTCGCTCTTGAGCAGTATTGAGATTCAATTAGCCTATTCCAGAGTCCTCGTAGGCTAGTTGATGTGGTTAGGGGACTCAGTTGCCAACATTGATGTCAGTTTGGGGTTATTTTGGAGGGGTTACTATTTATAACAGTGGCTAGTTTTCAGAGTTGCCATCTTCAGTTGGTCACGTTGTTCCTAGTGGTCTTCAATTTTGCTCAATTCAGAGCTTTTGGCATCCACTTACTATTTATAGCAATGCTATTTTTAGTAAGTCACCATTGGGGAATTTGGTTCCAGGCTTGGTCAAGGTAGCAGCATTATAATTCAGTTTCAGTTGGAGAGCCTAAGGTTGTGGATTAATATTTATTTATTAAGTTGAAAATATGAAGTTAAGTCATAAGGTTGGAGAACCTAAGGTTGGCATTTTAATTAAGTTGAAAATATAAAGTTAAGTCATAACTTAAGCTGAGGGCTAAGGGGGTCATCAGGAGGACCAAGGCGCCTAGTGCATTGACATAAAGTTGTTTTTAAAAGTCAATTTAAAAAATATAATATTTTCCTTATTAAGTGGGACGCCTAGGCATGAAGAAGATATTTTAGGTTTTTTTTTTTTTAAATAAGTGACTCAAAAGGGGATGCCACTTTTGAGGGAGATGTTTAATGTTTAAAAAAATTAAAATATTTAAAGGTGAGAGGGGCGCCCATCTTATGAAGTGAAATTGAGAAATTTTTGGAGTCCACTTCGAGCCCTAATCTTTTAAAAAAAAAGAAATTTGGCTCTCATTCTTCATTCACGTGAAATGACAATTTACTGTGATGCTGCTGGAATTTCATTTGGTTGCTTGGGAACTTTGTGAGGATGAAAACCCTCCATTGTTGGGCTGATTTCGGTGGTGAAATGTCCACCCTAGTCAGATTTCAGTGCTGGTTTCAAGATATTTTCTACAGAAGCTTCAAGGGTTTAACCTTCAGGAGAGAAAACATGAAGATTTTTCAGTATTTCTAGGAGATTTTGGTGTGCAATCTTTTGGTTTCAGTTTGGGTGTGAGTTTTGGTGATTTTGGAGTGATATTTTACAGTTTCTGGTGGTTTGCAGTCATGGGTCAGAACTTGGTTTTTTGTATACAGTTTTTTATCCATTGAGAGCTTCATTCTGGGTATTGATTCAAATTAATCCTCTCGTCAAGACGAACATTTTGAGTACTTGTTTGCATTTTTTGGTGAAGGCTGTGATTTTCTAGAGGGGGTCGAACTTCCCAGGAGGGCCGCCCTTTGCTGCAAGCAAACTTTTTTTTTGACCAGCATTTATGGAGTTTTGTGTTTGGGGTCTTTGAAGCTGGAAAAAGGAGACTTGGGCACTTGGGAGGCTAGCTTCAACAACGCCTTTGCTGGAGTGGTCAACATCAATACCAATCCATCATTTGCTGCTGTAACAGGTTCTTTGAGTTTGATTTGAATATTGTAAAAGTTCTGATATAAGAAACAGAAAGTTAAATGTTTTGAATGGGTTCAATATATTTGATGAAATAGTTGCTGTTTACATTTCAAGTTCTTTGCTATGTTCCTTTATGTTAATTTTCAATGTGAATGCATTTAAAAACCCAAAAACAAAGGCACAAGCATCATTGAAACTCAAGAACAGCAAACAAACAATTTCAAAAAAAAAATCAGGGTGCACATTATATTTGTTCAGGAATTTGTTTATACCAAAGGTTTAGAAGGAGAAAGAGGAGGCAGTCTTACCCAATTTGGAATCTCTTCAAGCACCTCCACTTTAGGATTAAAATGAGCAATCCAATGGTAGAGAAAAAGATGGTCAGAACTCATAAACCATGATTCTCCAAGAAGATTGTATTGTGTTCTTCATTGGATTCAAGTATGATGAGAATGATGCCTCTTTGACACAACTAGAGCTCTAGAGAAGAAAAGTTTGAACTCCAAGTGTTTCTGATCTATTTTTCCGAAGCAATGGAGCTTGGCCAAAGCGCAATGAAATAATTGATCAAAGCATTGAAAGAAAGATTACGGAACATGTGTTGAATGCATTTTGGAGGCACTTAAGAGACCTCATCCAGTTAAGAATAAATGATGAGCACACGGTTATACTAAGAGGGCAGGTGGGGGGAGGGAGCAGTGGGAGAAGGGGGGGCGGTGAATTAGTAGAGTACAAACTTTCACTTTTCAAACTCAATCAATCACATCGACTACACATATGCAAGATCTAGCAATTAAGAACACAAAGAGAACACACAATTTACGTGGAAACCCTTGCAGGAAAAACCACGGAAAAATATATATATTGATCTTCTTTTTCTTCTTGTAGGCTCCAGCCTACTACTAAAGACTCCAATCTGTACACAAACTAAACTCCAACTCAGCAAGACGCTCCAACCTCTATTTGATAGGCTTCAACCTATTTGAGGCTCCATTCTCTACACAAACTGAGCTCCAACCCAGCAAGAGGCTCCAGTTGTAATGACCCACCCCTTTTGCTGGATATGTTTTTTCGATTGTTTCCCAGTTGACAGATGTTCTATTTTAACAAACTCAGAACTTAACAATGCTTGTTCAATGAAAACTGAATTCTAAGAGCAATGAACATAAATCTGAAAACTGAGAGCAGTGGCATAATATTCAACCATTGACTGAAACAACAGAGTACGCTCAGAAAAATTACTTCAGACTTCAAGGAATACCTTTCTGGGTAAGATAAAGAGCTGTTGTGCAATGATTATTGCTCAGAAATTATAATCAGACTTTTACAAACTCAGAATGATCAATTGAGGACGATATTCTGCATTCCTAAGACTATATCAGTCCTCCCAGATATTACTGGCAGTGCCTTATGTGATATGTTTAAAACAGTGAATACTGCAGATAATCAGAAATAAGTTTCAGACTTATTCCCTTTTCAGACTGTATTTTAAAGGAGCAGAAGTATATATATCAGATTCTTACAGTAGCTTGCTGAGTGTTGATAGTGAACAAATATGCAATGTTTGCACTCAGAATTATAAACATTGCTACAAAGAGAGATTTCAGTTTGTATTACTAACTGTAACAGCAGATAATGAACATAGAATGGAGCTCAGACCTGGCCTAAAAAGCTTCTGTAAATGACTTACAGCAGCTTGTAAATAGAACATGCACCTTAATGACATACACGCCCAGCCTCTTGATCTTCAAAGGTCTCCACATAATCAGCATACACTTTCAGATCCACACACAGGTCTAGAAACAATAGCAGCAAGATATACTATGATTTCTGAGCAATAACAGTCACCACGTCCAGGCTGCAATATATCAGTCGTCACTCCAAATTGAAGGTAAACTCTTCCCAACCTCCACGTGAACCCTTAAGACAAGCCCACGCACCAGCAACAAAGCCCTAGCTTTGTAGCGTGGTACTGTAGCTCGACACTATAGCAACGGCACTGTAGCAGCTTTAAGAGAATCATAGAATCAACAAAAATCTTCATAAATTAAACTCCATTCATACCCCAAGAAATAGATATCGATTACCATCAGTTTTGCCTTCGGAAAAGCAATAGGAAAATATTGGATTACTCAATAATCCCTTCAAACTGAATACCAAACTCAAATACAAATTACGCCCAAGTAGAAGACCTGTATGATCTCCTCCACAAACCAGCTAGGGTGGATCTCTCACCACCAAAACCAGTGCTAAAGATGAGGGTTTCTGTTCTCAACCAGCTGCAAGGATAAATTGGAAACAATTCAACAGTCTCCTTAAGTTGTCAAATCCATCATAACCAAATGAGAGCCAACAAGCAAATTAATAGAAGTGGAGGGAGAAATTAGGGCAACCAACAATTTGAATCCTTTTCCCTCCAAAAACCTTTTAATATTTTTGCTTTATACTTTAAAACATTATCTAGTCAAAAGGAAACTATTTTACCTTATTCAGCCTTCTAAAACAATGTTAAGTTATCTCATTAGGCATCAAGGTACTTTTTGATGACCACCTACCCCCTCACTTAAGTTAAAAGTTATTTTATTAAAATAAATTAAGTGACTTATAAAAGTGAATATTAAATAATCCAACCTTAGGCTCTCCAACGCCACCATAGAAATAACACTACTAAGGACACTAAGAGTCTAATACCAATTTCTCGAAATAGACTTACTCTAAATAGCAATTGCTAAAAATAGTAAATGCTCACCAAATAACAAATTGGCCAAAACATTAAAGCTCGTCGGACAACTCCAACATACTGCCCAAATAGGAAACCCTACACTGCACTGCCCCTCAAACTAGTTACTAAAAATAGTAAGTGAGTCAAAACCACACTAGCCCAAATGAGGACATCGAAAATGGGGACATTACACCAGCCTCTATTTGATAGGCTTCAACCTATTTAATTTTTTAATGCTGATATGATAAACTGCTTCACCAAATCTGATTCAAATATAATCACTCTCTTCCTTCTCAAATCTAATTATCATGATGCACCAATCTTTCTCACATATTTGATTACAAAGCGCACAATATACTTCTCTCAAATCTGATCATAGTTCACACAATAAAATTCTCTCAAATCTGATCATAGTTCACACAATAAAATTCTCTCACAAATCTGATCACAAATTAGAAGTCTGATCCAATTACAAATTCGATCATTATCATGCACTCTTTCTTTTCACAAATTTGCTATGTTCCACGGCATTTTGGAGACGAGGATGGGGGACGATAGGGGACGCATTTCTAGGACATCCCCTAGGGGGGCATTTTTAGGGGATGACAGGGGATGGCGATATATATATATATATATATATATATATATAGAGAGAGAGAGAGAGAGAGAGAGAGAGAGATGTCAATAACTGATAACAACAATATCAATATGTAAATAAATCACGAGAGCAGTAGTATAACGTCATAATAAATGTCAATAAAGCATTATAAATTTATAACAACAGTCTCAAACATCAATAAAACCATGGTCTATCAATATCCAAATGTCTCAAACATGTATCCAGAAGTCTCAAAGTTCAAACAGCAAAAATAAAAATTAAAAAAACAAAGTTTTTTATGTTTACAGTTTTTTTGGCTGTTGAAACTTCCCAGACCGTGGGGGATAGCTAGCCGTCCCTGGGACGACGAGAGACGTTTCCTGCGTCCTCCAACCGTCCCCAAATGGACAAGGACGTTTCCTGCTATTTAGCTTGTTCTGAAGACGGCAAGGGGACGTCCCCTTTGCGTCCCCCTGTCTCGGGGACAGTTGGGGACAGGGACAGTCCATTTTGGGACAGGGGATGCGTTCCTGTGTAACATAGCAAATTTGATCACTATCATGTACTTCTTTTCACAAATCTGATCATAAACATGTCAATATATTCTTTTGTCATAGTCACACATATTCCTTTAAAAAATAAATCAGAATTAGACTTCATTTTTTTGCCTCTTCTCTTTTTATATCTGCTCTAATATTCACATGATATTCATTACATTTCTTGTCTTCAAAAACTCATCTACTCTCCCTTAAATACAATTCACATGTCTCTTTGAATTTAGAGACACACCACTTCACACAATGTACATCAGACATCTCCTTTCATAAACACACCTCTTCTATTTTTCTTTATCACACCTCTTATCTCATATTAATCGCTGCCTTTGACATTTAGTAACTTGTCTTTATTACCTTATATAATTGTATCACTTTTATGTTATGAACCACACACTAACAAAAATATGTTCACCCAAGGTATATGGGCCGACCCGTATTTATTTATCGTGTTTTTGTTCTTCAATGTCTTTCTCATAATTATGTTTAAATCTTTAATTTAAGCAAAGACAATTAATCTCTTCTAATATATTTGCCGTTCACACAATAGACAATGTCTTCTTCTTTAAATGTCTATTCCATATCAGTCTCAAACTCGATTGCTCTACTACATCATCCCTCTATCATGTATTGTGTCTATTGTTGTTCCTCTTATACATCCATGTTTTGTTCCTCTTACACATCCATGTTTTAAACTGATCCATCTTACACATTCATGTCTTATTCCTCTTACACATCCATGTCTTATTCCTCTTACACATCCATGTCTTAAGCTGATCCAACTTGTCTTAGATATGTTATTGAAAAATGATTCTCTTGACAACATTTACACCTTGCATACCATGATACGATCACTTTGATGTTAGTGACAAGCACCTTGTCTATTCATCAATAATGACAATACTGAATACCTTTATGACATCAATGGCAACATGTCCATGCACCTTTGACATCAATGACAACATTTACCAACAATCTCCTAACAGTCTCTTTGACATCAATAACAATATTTCCAACAATAAACACATTTGTGTTGGAAGTAGACAATTGAGAGGAGGTCAATGTTGCAAAAATAGGAGGCTTAGGAGGGGCCTTGGCTTTGACAAGCTTGAAGGAAGGTGTGCCACTCAATGGCTAAGGATTTTTTTTATAACTAAAATATTGTTACAATCATATTCTTAATTAGGACAACTTCTAGTCAATCCAAACTTACAAATCTTTTCATGGGGGTTTTCATGATTGGCCACAGTATACATCCAATCGTCAATATATAATTGCCTCCCATTGAGTCAAGAATCAGTTGCATTGTAATAGTCAATGTTTACTTATGGTGGGGTGTAACGTGATGGAATAGTGGCCATGGTGATTAATGACATGATCATCCCTAGGATGGCATTGTTGGAAGTAGTATTTTAGATTGTTTTGCTTGCTAAATGATATTTGAAGCATTCCGAGTTAATATGAAAATCTCTATTACTGGATTTTTCAAAAACCTTGGCAGAACCCAGATTAGACCAGACCAGGCATGGGTCCTTGCTTGGGTTTGGCCAGGGTTCTGCCCTAGGCTTGTGGATTCGGCCTGGGTATGTTTAGAGGTAGTCAGGTGAACCTAGGGAGAACCTGCTTGGTAATTTTAACAACATTATTTGTAATGAGAAAAGGCAGAAAAATAAATAAAAATAACAACTATCCTTAGTCTCAATTGAGGATGGGCGGCACAAGGCTGCTACACTGGAATTGCATAGTGCAGCTTCTTTTGGTTCTAATGAAGTAGGTGATGACGTTGATTTGTCATGTGCAGTTGCAGAAATGTAATTTCTTTTTTGACATTGGATTATCAATTATATCCTATGTTCTGTTTTTAATTTTGTATCTGCTACCAAACCCAGGATTTTTTTTTGCCGAACTGCTGAACCTGAACTGGCAACATAGATGAAAATGATAATAATGATATTTGTAAGGATTCAATTCTTCGAAAATCCTAGAATAATCAACATTCTAGTCTTGAGAAACTTTTTTTAATTTTAAAGCTTTTGCTATGTTTTGTTCAGGCTGTATTTTTGAATGTTGTGGGAGGTGTTCGATTAACTGAACCTGCAGGTGATCTAGCAATTGCAGCCTCAATTTGTAGCAGGTATACTTTCTACCTGGTTTTTAGATTTATAACTAAAGGTTATTGTTTTATAAACACAAGTGGAAAAACCTTAAGTAGTTTTGGATGTCCTAACATATGCACTGACATTGTATTTTCTCTTCTTACTTCGTCAGTTTCCTGGAGATACCTATACCTGGTGGAATTGCATTCATAGGGGAGATTGGTCTTGGTGGAGAACTTAGATCAGTATGTTGAAGTTTTCAATTTAGTGCATAAAAATTCATAACAATGTATTTTTGGCATGTTTAACCTCCTCTCTTGAACAAGAAAATTACCATGCCCCCCAAACCCTGTACAAAGTGGAGTCCCTGATGCTAGTTTTTGTTTCCAATGTCTTTCCAGCATTTGAGATAATCATTTGATAAGCTTTGGTTGAGTGTTAGACTGGCCATGTTTTTGTATATTAGTGTCTTTGGGAGCTTCATCTAATTAAAAGACAGAGTTGCCCATATCTCGTAGATATATATGATTTTTTCATGACGGCAGTGAATTATGATTTTCAGCATTTCTATTATAATATATATTATTTCTAATGGTTCACATACATAAAGGAATTTCAAAACTTGACATATTTACTTTCAATAACTTGGTTTGGAAGATCAGATTGAACAAAAGGAAAAAGTAGTTTGTGTTGGTATTGTTAGCTCTCCTTGATGTTTCATATCTGCTGCTTTGTTGCTTGCAACTCATAATTTGATTTTTAACATTTTTCACTTGTTAAAGAAGATACTGTTTTTGTATTTCGGGGAATGTTAAAATTGCATGTACAACTTCAAGTTCGTTTTATATGGTCAGAATTTTTAATGAGTAAAATCTCAAATATGTATTTTTGCATTGCCATTTATTTATGTTTATGATTATTCTTCCAAAAAATTGACCACCATTCAAGAATGACTGTAATTTTCTTAGAAATTTATCCTTTATATTATATAAATATTTCCTATGGTTCCCAAGGTTTCTAGGACAGGAACTAGGGGATGCATTATTGGGATGTGTTTTTTCTAAGGCCATTTATTAGGGAAGGAATTTTAAAAAATAGGGAAAATTTTAAAACATAAGGAATTTCAAATATTCATATGATAACATTGATCAAGCATTCATCATGGACATTATCGAACCTAATAAAGACATGCTTGAGTGGTGTGTACATTTAGGTGAGGGATTTATTATTGAAGTTTTCTTAATTCCTTGAAGACTACATGTTCTACTATCAAACTCTTTAACAAAGAGGAACTGTTAAGTAAAGAGATAATCGGTAATATTCCAGTTTGAGATCAATGGGAATGCTATTTGATGGGATTGTTCTATGAGTTGTCCATGTAGGGCATGATTTAGACATTTTTGCATTAGGAAAGTGGTATTTCTTACTGTATAGGAGTGAATTTGCAACCCTCTTGCAAATTCCCCTTTCACACTCTCCACCTTAGAAAAATCAAATTGGACCAAGTAATTCCACGTCCTCATTCCGCACCCCATCCACTTGGCACTTGTTTTTAGTATTGGTGGGGGAATTTATGTCGGGGACACGCGTGTGGTGCGCAGATGTCTGTGCGGTGCGCTGCGTCAGGACTTCCTACCTCTGGAATTTGCAGAGGTGTTACGTTCTCCATTGGTGACGAAACGTAACGCCTGTGAACCTTCCTGCTGACCTTTGAACGACTCTTTCCCTCCCAAACCTTCTTCAAATGGCTATCCTTCACTTTCAATCCGTCTTCTTCATGTTTCTACACGCTTGCTCGATCTGGCTTCACGTTCTTAGCATTCTAAGCTCCATATTCTTGCAATTTCAAACTGCTAGCGACATTATCAACGATTCCAACATCACAACATTCTTCACATCTACCATAGAAGCTGCAGCTTGGTGTCTTGTGACACTGCTTTCGGCATTGTTGTGGCGGCGTCGACTCTGCCATAGCTGTGGACTAGTATTCCTCTCTCATTGGCCTTGAGCACCTTTGGTCGAGGGTGGTAACGTTTTTGTATTACTACTTTGTTGTTGGATTTGAGTAGCATAGTGTCTCTTGTAGTGCTTGGTTTCATTTCCGTTCCAACATTGTTTTCTTTATCATATTTTCCACATATCTCTCTATCTAGTTGTCCGTGGAGGTGGAAACACCAAAGCAAGGGTTTGAATGCGACAAACCCCTATACAACTCCAACATTTTTCCTCTCTTGGTTGTGTAGGTATGCGTTCGTATGGAGCTTGCTGGTGAACTGGACCCTTCGTGAGTTCACTTCCACCACCTTAGTCCTTGTCATTTTCTATATCACCTTTTTGGTCATTTTAGTTATTTTGTTATTTGCTGCTTTAGTCATCATTAGTAAACTTTTAGCTAAGCTGTTTAGTGGGCTTTTTGTCACTTTGTTTGTGTCCTTGTACTTTCTGTCTGTACGGATGCCAACACCTCTGTGAGATGCCAACGCGTTGTTGTCCCTGTTCTACGCTGCTATCCTCTGGCAGAGAGCTGTCTGAGGTACAACTTGGGTTCCAAAAACTTGCTCACTTAGTCCTAACTTAACTCTCGGGTTAGTTGAGTGACAAAAGCATTAAGAGTGCTCTTCATTCTCTATCCTTGATGTTAAGCGCTTGTCCAACTCCTCTACATCTTGGTGAACCTGACGTGAACCATTTTGGTTCTGTTTAGCAATGTTGAAAGACCCTTTCCTTGTATCTTAGGAGTGTTGTGTGTGTGGGTGTTGTGAGTGTTGATGTTATAGCTACGGGTTTCATCCTTCACCCGTATTAATTAATAAGCAAATAAATAAAGCCGTGCCTATTTATTTATTTGAAGCCGATCTTGATGAAGAAGTGCTTCCATCCATATAATAACTTATATTTTATTTATTGTAGCCGACTTAAATAAAATGATCGCCACCTTTTGTAAAAGACATATCATTTTGTAAGAGGCTGACTTCCTATGAAAAGCTGTCTTGTTTGGGAGAAGCTTTATCTACATGTATATATAAGTGGTGCTGCTCTCTCTTATTCATTCATTCATTATTCAAGTAAGTTCGCATAAATTTCTGAAGGAGTTCAATAACTACATCAGATCGACTTGAGGAGAAGTTCAATACTCTTAATTGGTTGTGTATTTGCATCAAGAAGTGGTGCCATTATTACTGTCTCATATCAGCCTTGTGATTGGCCTCATTGTAAAGCGAACTGCTGCTCATTTATTCAATATATAAGTGATATATTGTTGTTGGGTTTTTCTCCCACAAAAAGGAGGGTTTTCCTAGGGTACATGTTGTGTTCTATTGTTTGAATTTGTCTTATTTCTGCTTAAATTATTTCTGGTCCTAAAATTAACATGGTATTTTTAGCGGGTTTAAGCAAGATCGTGATCAAATTTGTTTAAGTAGCGAAATCTTCATCTCTTCTTCTCATTTAAGGGATACTATCTTATCTTCGAAAATGGTGAACAGACTCAAGGTTGAAGATAGACTTGATGGTGCATCTAACTTCACCTCTTGGAAGTTTAGAGTTCTTATTACATTGGAAGAAAATGATATTCTTGAGTTCGTGGAGAGTGAGGTGCCCAAGCCTTCCAATGAGACTAAGAAAACACAACGGAGGAAGAATGGCACAAAGGCCAAGAAGATATCGATTGATTATGTGAAGGATCACCTTGTGCCTATTATCTCCAAGTTGAAGACGGCGAGAGAGATGTTCAAGACTTTGGAGGGATTGTATGAGATCAATAACACCAGCAAAGCTCTTGCTTTGAGGCAACAACTTCATCACATCAAGATGGCTAAAGGAGATTCGGTCATCTTCTTTATGAAGATTACTGAGTTGAAGGATCAACTATATGCCATTGGAGATATAGTTGAAGATAGAGACTTAGTCATGTTGGCACTAAACGGTCTTCCTCAATCTGGGGAGCCTTTTATCCAAGGTATCAGTGGAAGATCTAAGTTACCAAAGTTTGATCGTCTTAGAGCAGATTGCATTCAAGAGGAATCCAGGTTGGCAGCAAGAGGTAATGGTTGAGGCTCTCAAAATGAAGACAATCATGTTCTTGTTGCTCAAACTTCAAGAAGGAAGGGAAGAGAAGGAAGAAAAGGAAATTTCAAGAGGAATACAGACAGGAAATCGGATTTTTCTCTTGAATCAAAGAATGATCTCTCCCCTATTCAATGCTTCAGATGTGACAAGTATGGTCACTATGCTAGAGATTGTGCAACAAGACCAAAGCAACATGCTTC
Source organism: Sequoia sempervirens (assembly GCA_007258455.2). Taxonomy (NCBI): domain Eukaryota; kingdom Viridiplantae; phylum Streptophyta; class Pinopsida; order Cupressales; family Cupressaceae; genus Sequoia; species Sequoia sempervirens. The sequence goes on along the minus strand of VDFB02189001.1, from coordinate 17,632 downwards.
TACTACGGATGTTGATAATGTCTCTCCTCAAAAGGAATCAAGAGACAACTCAGGAGGTTTTATATTCATGTTTGCCCTATCAAGCAATGTTCCAATCGATAGTAGCACATGGTTGATTAATAGTGGCACTTCTCGACACATTACAGGATATAGAGAGCATCTTTGAAATTTGGTAGAAAGAGAAACCAACATTCAAGTGATAATTAGAGATGATGCTTTCTATTCAGTGAAAGGTGCTGGTGCCACCTCTCTTCACCTAGATTCTGGCATCCCTCTTCATTTGAGTGATGTCTTGTTTGTACTAGGTATCAAGAGGAACCTTGTATCAATTTCAGCTTTGGAAGACAAAGGATATCAAGTTGCATTTTTTGAGGGAAAAGTTCTTGCTTGGCCAAAGAACTCTAGCATCAAGACAACTTGTGTGATTGGTGTTTGTCAAGAGAGTCTATATAGACTTTCCATTCGTCCAATTCAAGCATTGTTGCATGATTCCACCAGTTCGAGTGAGCTATGGCATAGGAGGCTTGCTCACCTTCATTTCAGAGCTCTTCCACCCATGGAGAAGATGGTTATTGGCCTTCCGAAACTCAGTTAGGAGCATGATGGTACTTGCAGAGGATGTGCAATGGGTAAGAATACCTAAGAGTCCTTTTCATAGTAGTGAAAGTAGATCAAAAAGTATTCTAGATCTTGTTCATTCTGATTTGTGTGGTCCAATGTCTGTGGCATCCTTGAATGGTTTCTGGTATTATGTGATTTTCATTGATGGCTATTCTAGAAAGACTTGGATTTACTTTTTGAAGTCTAAGGAGTCTGAAGAAGTACTTGATAAATTCAAAGAATTTAAGGCTCAAGTTGAAAATTTGTTTGGAAAGAGGATCAAGGTTCTGAGATCTGATAACGGAGGGGAATACACTTCTAGAGGCTTCCGTAATTTCTGTATTGAGGCTGTAACAACTCAATCTCAACTTCTGTTATTAACTACCAATTTTCTACTAAATTTAACTAACCTGTTTCCTTTCAAGAATTTCCAAATCGATTTCAATTGAATAAATTTAAATTTGAACTAACTTCTAAGTTTTCGGTTTCAGCTGAGTTGAAACAACTAACTGTTTCCACCAACCAATTCACGGAAGAACAATGACTAAATAATTGTTAAACCAGGGTTTCCACTTTTCATTTAAACGGTAAGAACTTCAAAGTAAAGTAATTTACATAACATTCAGTTACCAACTATTTTCAAACTTCAATTCAATTGAAAAGAAATATCTAACTGAATTAACTAGATAGAGCATTTACTGAATTCCAATAACGGAAAAGTAACGAACTTAACTAACTTTTCATTTATTTCAAAATAAAATTACAACTGATCATTTCTACACTAAGTAATCATTACAAATGCTTTAAGAGAGAGAATAGGGTTTCAAGAGTTTACAATTAAGAAGTTGAAGCACTTGACCTTGACACAATCATCATGGGAAAAGAAGATATCATCAGGCGCTTTACTGCCCAACCGAAGACCTACTGGTCTCCCGTGTTCCTTCAACTGAAGGAACCCGTCCCTTCTTGAGAGTAATCAACAAGGATCATTTGTCATCATGTCTTTGAGCCTGGTGTCAAGGACTTATACCTTCTGATCGACCTTACTAAGGGTACCTCCCAACTAGAAAGGTCACTCTGATCAGTGGTATATCTGGTACTTGATAGCTAATAGATGCTGAATCTAGCATCATACCTTGGCCAAGGATTTTAGTATCTTTGGCACTCCTATGTTGATATCTCTGGCATTCCTGTGTCATTAGCACTCTCACCCTTGCTCAACACGACAACCCTCTGATCAAGTTTCTTGTTTCTAGCAACATTAAGATATATCAATCTTCTCTTTGGTTCATAACCCTGGGAGTTTATTGTTTAATATCTTATATTATTTTAGTTTATGTTTCCATCTTAATAGTTAGAGAGGGTGATTAGACACATAAGCTTTCTCTTCTCATTATATTTGGATAGATCTTAACCACCATGATAATGTATTAAGAATTCAGCTGAAGACAAACCAAGTCTTAATTAGATACAAAGTATTTCCAAAGGAGTACCCAAGATAAACAGGGAAGTATAACAGGTCTTAATTTGACTTAATGAAAAGAAGAACTCAGGTTTATTCTAATTCCAAGATTTCAGACAAATTAGTTTAGATTTAAAAATTAAGTTCGTAAATCTAAGTCAAACTAGATCATAACAGAGATAAGAAAGGTTTAACGTTTTCCAATCTTCTATCCATTCGGAAAGACTAGAGTTCAATTTAATTCAAGGCCGATGTGAGATAAGATATAAAGAGTTGGAGAATTCTAACATCAGGTCATCAATGGTTACAGGTCTAAACACGGACAACAGGTAAGAAAAACAAGAATCAAGTTCCGAGCCAAAGACAATTACGGAGAAGAACAACCTAGCAAATCTTTGTTTTCTAGACACGATTTGGTCACATCATGAAAAAGAATAAGGATTCCATTCCTAATCGGGTTCCTTTACAAAGCATCAAGAATTCCATTTAAACCACACCTGACAGAGGAAACACGTATAAATAGATAATGGAGGATTGTCTTCAAAGACGGTTTGTTCAAACCCAATTTAGATTCCTTCCCACAAGCAACTACTATTCATTTGATATTAATTTAAAGAAGGAGAAGTAAATTGAGATAATCTATTGACAAGGAGAAATAGGATTCCAAGTTGGTGACGTTAACCAACGGCATCAACTATATATACATAGATTTTTTTATTGATATCAAAATAGAGGAGGTTATACTCGATACTTGCCTGTGTAATGAAGTTGAAGAAAAAATAATGCTCTTCACTTCGGTCTTTCAAATAAACCAAGAGGGCATTGTCATTTTCAGATGAGGGAGAAGACCCAAGGCAAGACAATCTACCGACTCCATTCCTCCGAGTTGAAAATGAGAAGGCCAAAACTCCAATGCAAGGTCACGGCATGAACAGAGCTTGATTAAGTATGAAATACTCGAGAGAATACGACTCAAAGAATAATGAATGAAGCGAAGTGAGGAAGAGCCTAGTTATTGCAGAAGATTGGAAATGGAAAAGCTCCCAAAACCAAACGGCAAATGAAAAAAATGGAATTGAACTTTGCAGAACAAGAATGACAAATCCGCCTTCCAAGAACGGTTAGAACTTGTATACCAAATTATTTCACACGCCTTAGCAGATAAACAAAATGCAGACGAGATGACGCTGGAAGAAAGATGAAGATGGGTTGCAGAAATTAATTCTGAAATGATGAATGCATTAATCAACAAGGTTGCGAGTGGTAAAGAATGGCTACAGGAATTAGGATAAATGAATGTAGCAATGGCAACAGCTAGAAGATGACAAGAAAAGAAGACAACTTCACCACCAGAACATTTAAGCCCTAAACCTCCACTCAGAGCGTACTCTGCTCTTTTTGCCAAAAGACCCAGTGAACAATGAACAATGAACAATGAACAATGGTGAATCTTCGATAGGAGTCCAAAGTCTTTTCTTCCATGTTCCCCGAAACCCTTCACCAAGAAACTCTTTGATAAACATGTATGAAAAATGTCATAGCATAGACAAGGCAATGAACTGTTTGATAAAATGCTTTGGTAGACATGTATGAAAAATGTCATAGCATAGACAAGGTAGTGAATTGTTTGAAAAAATTGCTCAAAGAAATGTGGTGAGACCACATTTCTTTGAGGCATTTTTTCAAACAGTTTGCTGCCTTGTCTATGGCTTGTCATGGCATTCCATCACCATGAGACCACATTTCTTTGAGGCATTTTTTCAAGAGTTCACTGCCTTGTCTATGCCAGTGCTTACTATTATGCTTTGACGAATTTTTTCCAAGCATCCATAGCTTGTTCAAAAGCACCTATTTTAGGCTTTTAGCCATAGCAACAAGGCAGTGAATTGTTTGATAAAATGCTCTGGTAGTCATGTATGAAAAATGTCGTAGCATAGACAAGGCAATGAACTGTTTGAAAAAATGCCTCAAAGAAATGTAGTCTCATGATGATGGAATGCCATGACAATCCATAGCCATAGGCATTTGTCATGGCATTCCATCACCATGAGACCACAATTCTTTGAGGCATTTTTTCAAACAGTTCACTACCTTGTCTATGCTATTGCTTACTATTATGCTTTGATAGATTTTTTCCAAGCATCCATAGCTTGTTCAAAAGCACTTGTTTTAGGCTTTTAGCCATAGTAGCAAGGCAGTGAACTGCTTGATAAAATGCTTTGGTAGACATGTATGAAAAATGTCGTAGCATAGACAAGGTGGTGAACTGTTTGAAAAGATGCCTCAAAGAAATGTGTTCTCAAGGTGATGGAATGCCATGACAATCCATCACCATAGGCATTTGTCATGGCATTCCATCACCATGAGACCACATTTCTTTGAGGCATTTTTTCAAACAATTCACTCCCTTGTCTATGGCTTGTCATGGCATTCCGTCACCATGAGACAAAATTTCTTTGAGGCATTTTTTCAAACAGTTCATTGCCTTGTCTATGCTCTTGCTTACTATTATGCTTTGGTAGATTTTTTCCAAGCATCCATAGCTTGTTCGAAAGCCTTGTTTTAAGCTTTTAGCCATAGCAGCAATTCGTGGTGTTTGATAAAATGCTTTGGTAGACACATAGTTGGAAAACTCGGACTCGCCACGGACTCGACAGCCCAAAAATATGACTCGGACTCGGGACTCGGCACGGACTCGGGAAAAGACTTGGCTAGGACTCGGCAAAAAAAAAAGGTAGTTTTACAAAAACAAGAACAAATTAATGCATTTAGAGAACATAAGAGCCTAATTTGATTATCAAACACTCATAATTCAAAGATTACACATGTCATGATCATCAAACACTCAATAATTGAAATTTCATCATTCATAGTCATCAAATACTCATAGTTTCAATGTATAACAGCATCATAAGTTTATAAATGTTTACATATAATCATGTCAAAAAGAGGAAAACATTAACAACCACATGTAATCTACATCTTCCTTTTCCCCTCCCAATGGTACTCAATTTTGGAGGCCTAGAACTAGAAGGTGCCCGTGCTATAGTATCCAAACGAGGACTAGGAGATCGAGAAGGGGAAACATGATATTCGAATGTGTCTTCATCGTCCTCCATGGCATCCAATCTTGCTGCTTCTTCTTCTGCTGTGCTGCTCTCTCTAATTCAGCAAGATCCTCATCAGTAAGGAAGACATCAGCCTCATCATTTTGTTCATCAATAGTCCATTCACCATATGGATCAATGTCATCCAAGTCGATGGACTCGTGTGAAACACCCTCCACCTTTCTAGTTCGAAGGCGAAGGTTGTACCGAACAAAAACTAAATCATTTAGGCACTGCTGAGTCAACCTATTCCTCTTCTTTGTGTGAATGTTCTCAAATAAACTCCAATTCCGTTCACACCCAGAAGCACTGCATGGCTGTGACAAGACATGTATGGCTAGCTTTTGAAGATTTGGTGTGCTAGCACCATAGTTCTCCCACCATAGATCTACAAAAACATGTTTAAAAAATATAAGTATTAAGAAATAAGAATAAAGTAAACAATCTATATGTAAGAATCAAGTTTCTAATTTCATTTTTTACCTGGTTGTTGTTTTCCTCTCCTTTCAATTGCTTGCTGGGAGGAAAAGAGTCTCCCCTCTGCACCCTTGTAGACCTTGAATAGATAAAAGAAAAAGTAAATCAAATATAGAAAATTCATAGATAGTCAAGGCTCAACATTGCAAATTCATAAATAAGATGTAACAAATCTCACCTCCAACTCATCAAGCACTTTATCTCTCAGCTCACGATCAGGCACCATCCTATCAATGCATATGACAAGACCTTCCATGACCTCCTCATCCACCTTAAATGTGTCCGAGAAGTAGAACTTCGGATTCAAGAAGTAGGCAAAGGCATGAATCGGCTGGTGGAGTTGGTGTGTCCATCTCCGATCAATGATGCGCCATATGATTTCATATTTCCTTTTGTTGCCGCCATAGTAACGTGATATGGCCTCTTTGGCCCTATCCATGGCCTCATAGATGAAACCCATTGGCATGCCATCTCCATCCACCATACGAAGAACCCTCACCAAAGGTTCTGTCACCTAAAAAAATGAAAACAAATGTTAAATCATAACAAAATTAACCCCTCAAAAAATAAAAACAGCAAATAGATTATCATGTATAATTTTTTTTTGTGTGATTGCTACTTACCCCCATCAACTCCTCTCCATTTTTGATGAATGTCTCATCAAAAACTATGGCAACAATCCTCTCCCCTTCAGGTCTATTGGAAAATGAGGACTCCTTCCAAGCATCGGACACGAACATTTGCTTGAGATGACCAATGGCACCAAGAATGCTTTGCAATGTGAGGAAGTGGCTAGCAAATCGTGTCACTCCAGGTCGCACAAGGTCCTTGCCATTTGTAAATTTCCTCATCAAAGAAAGCACCCAAGTATGGTTGTAGATAAATTTTGTAACACTTTTTGCATCTTCAACCACACTTTTGACCCATGAAATCTTCCCAATGTCCTCTAGCAATAGGTCTAAGCAATGTGCAGCACATGGAGACCATGCAATTGTGGGATACCTCTCCATAAGTAGTCTACCTGCAGCTACATATGCAGCTGCGTTGTCCGTGATGATTTGGACAACATTATCAACTCCAACCTCCTGGACCACCCCATCTAATAGATTGCATAAAGTCTCAGCATTTTTAACTTCATGGGAGGCATCTATTGATTTTAGAAACACCAATCCACCATTAGAGGCCACTAAAAAGTTAAGGAGAGTTCTATTTCGTCCATCTGTCCACCCATCAGATAAAATGCTGCAACCTTTTCTTCGCCAAAATTTTTTTGCTCATCAACCACAAGCCGTGTATTCTTTACGGCTTCCTCTAGCAATGGCCCACTCAAATCTTTAGATGATGGGGTCTTAAACCCCTTTCCTGCAACTGTAAGGGCGTTCACCAAACCTTCCCAATATGGGCTGTTTGCAACATTGAAAGGTAGATTATTGTAGTACCAAAAGTTTGCAGCAGCCATCCTAGCTTCTTGATGCTTTTCTTTATTCCAACCAGTACCTTCAAGTGAAGGTTGTGCTCCTGGAACATTACGTGGAATAAAATAATTTGGTCCTGATGAAGGACCCTGACTAGCACTAGCAGTAGAAAAGGAACCATCAGGACTCTCACCAAAAGATGAATGTGGAGCACGGAAGCTTGGACTTGCAACACCATGGGGCATAGAGGGTGTAGATTGGGATTGGGATCCACTCATCGCTGCTGTTAGGGCATCCTTTGTTTTTTGTCTTTCCTCTTTTTTAAGCTCATATTCAGCAAGAAGGGCCTTCATCTCTCTAATAATCTCAGGAGTAGTATTCTTGCATCCCTCCACATTTTGCCCAGGTATTCTAGCAAGGTGGTATTTTAATCTGTTTATTCCTCCTGTCATCCATTTTTGGCATTCATGACATGTCAATTCACCTTTTTTATTTCCTGGAATTCCATACTTCCATGCAGGGTCTTTTTTTAGTCCCTTTGGATTTGAAGACGACATTGCTGTTTCAAGTTCAACATGGAAAAAAAAAATCAGCTAGGGTTTGCTAAAAAATCAGCAAATAAATGTGATTCAAAATTTCAAAGTTTCAAACATTTGCAAAAGAAAAAGAATGCAAAACCAAGCTAGAAAGTAGAAACAATAAGAATTAGGCTATTAAGGAAAATAGAAAAAAAATTGGCAGCATTTCCCCTTATTTTTCTTGATTTTTTTGATTTTGAATGCAAGAAATTGAAGAAAACAAACAAAAAGAATTGTTAGATCACTTACCTGGCTCTATTTTGATCTTTTTAGTTCGTTCTCCTTGCTTCAATCAACCCCAAATCAATTTGCAGACCTGTTTTTCACAAGTGAGTCTAAAAATGAAAAAAAAAATATAAAGAAACATGGGTTTTAACCCATTTTAAGACTCAGCCGCGCAGGAGAGTCCTGGGTCGGGACTCCGAGTCCGACCTCAAGACTCGGCCGAGTCTTGAGGTCGGACTTGGGAGTCCCTCCAGACTCTCTGGACTCGACTCGAGTCCGTGGCAGTCAAGAGTCTGAGTGGGACTTGGAGTCAGGCCAGGACTCTCTGACTTCGACCTCGAGTCCGTGGCCCGAGTCGACTTGGCGAGTTGGGACTCCCAGTCCCAGAGAGTCCACAAACTATGGGTAGACATGTATGGAAAATGTCATAGCATAGACAAGGCAGTGAACTGTTTGAAAAAATGCCTCAAAGAAATGTGGTCTCATGGAATGCCATGACAAGCTAATGCAATTGGCAGCTGCTCCTAGTTATTAGTTATGCAATGTGAAGTAATTGCATAACTGCTTAGGTTGACTTTGTAAAAAATATTGTAATTGAAATTTTGTCATCTATCAACATCTAGTTATTAGCTATGCAATGTGAAGTAATGCTTTGAGTTTGAAAGATGTGCAATGCAATGTAATCAACGATATGAATATAAACTACAAAAATCTATTTTTTACAATTCATTAGTTAAACTCTTTATTTTATTTGCTCTCTATATCTCTATTCTATGGAAAATTTTTCAATTTTAAAAAAAAAAAGTTTTTTATCTCTTGTTCTACAATTTTTTACATTTTTTTTTTAATCCGATTTTTTCCCGATTTTTTCAAAAAATCTTATACTTTTGGTTTGCCGATTTTTTCCCTGAAAGATTTTTGCTGCTATGGTTTGTTTGACCTACCACTTTGATGTTTGAGCATGAAAGTGAAGTTTTGTAGGTACTATGATGTTTGAGCATGAATGTGAAGTTTTGTAGGTACTCAATCCACTTCATGTGCCTCTAAGTTAACTTAGTGCCTAAACATAGAAAAAAAACAAACAAACAAAAACCCTCCCAAGTATTTGAAATTTTGACAAAAAACAAAAAAAAAATGCAAAAGAATTTGTAAAAATGAACAAAAAATAATGAACTTACCTTAAATGATACATTGCTGATTTTAGTATTAAATTTGTGGTTTTCATATTATTATTGATATTAAATTAATAAATTTCTGATTTTATTATTAAATTTGAATTTTTTTGATTTTATAATTTTTATTGTTTCTAAGTTACTAAGTTTCTAACTTGTAAATTTACTAAATTATTTTCATTGTTTTTAGAAATATGAGCTCCATCATCTCACCTATTGTGTGGGTCATAAGGTATGCTAATACAGACTCTCCTAGCCTTGGAGAGATTTAATAGACATTTGACAACATGCTTGGATAGATGAAGCAAGCAATTCATATTAGGGACCCTGATTTGGGATTTTATGAGGAAAACATTAGGCTCATTGTGACGCAGCGGTGAAACACTTTGAAAACCCCACTTCATATGGCAGCCTATATTCTAAATCCCAAATGGTATGCACCAAGACCTGGGACAGTGCCTCCATTTGATGATGAAGAGGTGAAAGAAGGCTTCATGAAAGCACTTTGAAAAATATATATTGAGGAGTCTAGCAAACTTAGAGCACAGTGGCTAGCTTTTGTGAATCTTCATGGCCCAACATTCAGTAGACCAAAGGCGAAGATAGATAGAGTTACATTAGCTCAAATCAACCCCATCTGGTGGATATGGCATGGCAAGGATGCACCAAAGTTGAGGATGTTTGCCACTCATCTCCTTTCATTGGTTGCTAGCTCCTTTGCTGTAGAGAGGAATTGGTCTACATATAGCTTCATCTAGTCAGTGCAAAGGAATAGGCTTACCTCTAGACGATTGGAGAAGTTGGTGGCTATGCATAGTGCCTTGTGGCTTCAAGATCGCCAAACTCTTGAGTATCGTTAGACTCCAATTGCACATTGGGATGTTGATCTCGAAGATATTGCATAGGTTGATGATGAGGAGGCACATGATGCATTGCTTGGGGTTCCATTAGATCAAAATGAGACAAACTCTTATAGTGGCAGTGACTCAGGCTCCAATTTCGATGTAGTGTTAAGAGATGTTGATTACTACATATTTCTATATTTTTGTCATTTTGTAGTTGAAATTTGTAGCCTTTTGGCATTTTGTTGTAATTTTTATATAATATATGCATATTGTTAATGAATGCAATTAAATTTCGCTAAAAATCAATTTATTTGTTGCTTTCTATGAAATGAAAAGCTCAATTGAACTCTAATATCATGTGTTAAGGTTCTATGATGTATATGATGATTGCTTTATCAATGCTATCATATGAATATTTTAAAAAAATTCCTAGTTTTTAAAGAGACATCCCTTGCTACCCCCTAAAAAATGGCCTAACTCCTGTCCTTGTCCCCAAAACGCATCCGCCCATCTCTTGCTATCTTCGTCTCAGAAACTTGGGGTAACATAGATTAATATTTAATAACAAATATAATATTTTTAAAATAAAGAGCACATAAAAACAAAGATATGTGCTCATCAACACTATCCATTTCATCTTATTTAGCTAATAAAAAGTTTTAAGATATTTTGGTTTATTAATTTGAGATAAAAAATTGATTTGTTAATTATAATTGAAAATTGAAGGACATTATGTTGAATAAAGATATAAATCTTAAAGAATTAAATAATTAACCGAAGAACAAGAGACACATATATTTTTTAAATTTAACATAAATTTATAAATACTGTTTATTATTTAAAAATTAAACAATTAACCAAAAATATAGGAAAAATATAAATTGAGAAAGTAAATCTATTATTTCATAATTAAATTTATCAAAAAATTTAAAAAAACTATTAGCAAATGTTCAGAAAAATTGATCCCTTCAAAAATTTTTTTTTTACAAATTTATAGTAATAATTTTAAAAAACATAAATATAAAAAATTAGATGCAAATGAAAAAAATCGAATTAGAATTACCAAAATAATCAAATGTAACCTTTGCAAAAACACAAAAAAAAAAAAAACTAGAAGTTACGTAAAACAAGTGTATTATAAAAAAAACAATATAGATACAACAAAATTTATGTGTCTAGTAAATAAAATAAAATAACTTTTAAGTAAATAAAATAGCTCTTAATTGATTTCTCTTGGCTTTTTTTAGATAGATGTATTTAAGATATCTATACTAGTTGGTACACATCTTCCATTTTTGTCTTGCTTTGGCACTAGCATTACTAGCACTATGCATGGACTCATGCTTTCCTTGACTAGTCCTTTTCTTAGTAGCTCCTCCACTTGCTTTTTGATCTGCTCATTCTCTTGTGGTGTCATCCTATAGTCCACTTCATTCAAAAGACTCAACTTTGGTATCAAGTCTATGGCATGACTAATACTATGTACTGGTGGTAAGCCTTCGAGCAGCTCTTCTGACATGATGTCCTTGTACTCCCTCAATATCCTTTATATCTCTTTGATAAGCACATGATGATACTGAGAAGAGGAGGGGGGGGAAGGGGTGTTGCGGTGGGTGTGAGGGGTGAATTGGTATTAAACAATCTTTTACTTTTCAAAACTTAACCAATCACAATAATTACACATATGCAAGATCTAGCAATTAAGAAGACAAAGAGAACACACAATTTACGTGGAAACCCTTGCGGGAGAAAACCATGGCAAAATATTGCATATATATATATATATATATATATATATCTTCTTGTTGTTGTTGGCTCCAATGTACTATTAAAGTCTCCAATCTCCACACAACTGAGCTCCAACTCAGCAAGAGGCTCCAACCTCTATTTGATAGGCTCCAACCTATTGGAGGCTCCAACCCCCACACAAACTGAGCTCCAACCTATTAATCTTTCAATGGCTGATATAGTATGTTTCTTCATAGGATCTTCCTCACAAATCTGATTACAATTCACATAATATTCTTCTTCCTTAAATCTGATTGCATCCCACACAATATCTCTCCTTCTCAATTCTGATTACTACTTCTAATTCTATATGATGTAAGTCTTTCCTTTTCAAATCAGGTTCACACACAATATCCTTCACAAATCTGATCTCAATTCACACACTATACTTCTTTCACAAATATGATCCAAATCATGCACACTTCTCTTTTATAAATCTGATCCAAACTTTGTCAATATCTTCCTTCAAAATTGGTCAGTATGTATATCAAATTTTCTTTATGAATGTATGTGACCTTTTACAATAGACACAACTCCTCAACAAATTGCACCTCTTCTAAACTTTAATTGATGCCTTAATTATTTTCTATTACAAATCTGGGCGCTCCTTTTAGTAATCACCACCTTTATGAATTTGCTTCCTTTCAATAGTGGTCGCTGCATTATTAATCATTACCCTTCATTAGTTAATTGCTGTTTATTTTTTTCTTGATTACATTTTAACACAGGCGATTAAGTATATATATTGCCTTTTTCTTGTATGGTTGCAGCCTTCTTGTAAATTGTATGGTCAACTAAGCATGACAGTATTGGTCGGCCAAACATAATTTCAAATATTTTAAACTTGGCGGTCATATATGAAGGTTGGCCTAAATAAATAAGTTTTAATTTAAACTTCAATACCAATGGAGATCGGCCAGCATAGATATCTAAAGTTAAATCTTTAACTTAACATTTACAATTGTCCTTCAATCATCCTTAGAAGAGAGTCAACCTTGATGGAGATCGACCTCCTTATCCTCCACCAAATATTCTTCTAATCCTTCGCCAAATATTCTTAGACATAGATGTCTCATAACAGCCATAACAGGCACTGAATGATAATGATGATATATTTGCCTTCTTTGACATCAATGACAATATTTCCAACACTCTTTGGGTTACTCCTTCCCCTTGTGTAGCTTTAATATTTGCTCTCCCTACACAACCACCTTCATGCGGCCACCTTGAGATCAATGTTAAGTAGTTTGTTGCACATCTCAAAAAGCAATTGGATTTTTTTTTTGAATAATCCAATAATAAAACAATAAATATCCCATGCTATGCATGTCATTATCCATGAGAATTAATAAATACATGTCATTACTATGAGAGTCTCACAAACACATATCTAGTACTAATAATGAAGATAACATTGTTACAAAATCAAGATATACAAAGGGTGAAATAATACAACCCTTATTAATGATAGTGAATACAAGAAGCCATAAAGCTAACTACACATTTACAAAGTGGCCATGCACAATGTGAATCATAAATACATATCCAAGGGAGTCCATGTTGTTAACTTTGTAAGCTAGCCCCTTCAAGCTTTTGTTGCTGATGGGGAAGGTTTGAGTCAAGGAAATGAAGTATCTTACCATAATCCAAGACTCTGGAAATTTGTAATAACTGCCCTATATATTTTGAAAGTTTTAACTGAAATAAACTGCAATGCAATGTCCACGACACCAACTATCTAATATGCAGCAACTTTGAAAGAAACACGTTAGGCGATAGTGTCGGCCAAATCTTCACTTCTTCAGTGGAGTATGCTTGATGCAAGAACCGATAGGAAACACTTCTACAATTATTCAGGGGAATGTGCAATTACAAAGAACAAGCACTACTCACTTATTTAGTGGAGTGCAATAACAAAGCACAAGCACTACTCGCTTATTCAACCGAGTGCAATTACAAAACACAGACACTACTCACTTATTCAGTGGTGTGGAATTACACAACACAACTTCATCCACTTATTCAATGGGGTGAGCAAAAACAATAAAGTGCAAAATGAAACCAAAGGCAGTATTACCATCCACGGTATTACAAAATATCTGATGTAATACAAAACGTTATTTAGAAAGATACAGTTTTGATATAAAGTTCTGATCACAAATAAGACTACTGCAACAACCTAACTGAAAGCAAACAGCATAGATAACAAAATTCTTAAGTACCCAACAGAGGTATACCTCTGATAGATGACACTAGAAGCTGATTGCAGGTCTGATATCACTTGGTTCTACTAAATAAACTGTCAAGTCAGAACTGAACACACACTGAGAGCACACTGAAAACTGCTGATTATTGAAGTTGACTAAGACTGAAAATTAGAAGCTTTGACAAGACAACACTTTGACGAAATTTTAACAAGGACTTAAATGGGTTGTCAGGATCAATAGGGAAGGCATAGAGGTATGGAAAACCCTGAAATTTCAAAAGGCTGACAATCACACAAAACACCAAGGATTACACTAGAAACAACCTAGACTTAGACTTACTGTAGATTTTTGCATCATTTGACACTTAGGGGACCCATTGAGGATGTCTCAGATCAGTTATGAACAATGGGTCAAATATGACTAAGGCATACAAAATGTAAGGGACTTAAGCAAAAATAACATTACAAATTTGAGTCCCAACAGGGTGCACAACATATAAAGGCTGATTTGTTTTGGTTTTAAGTTGTGTGATGCTATATATGCTATATTTGTTGGTGCGATCAATGTGAAGACAGATCAGTTTTTAAAATGAAAGGAAATTCAGTGATATGCCAGCAGTTGTTATGTCAGCTGTGATTTGTCAGTAGTTATATCAGCAGTGAGTTGCCCTTGAAGTGACTTTCAATAGCAAGGTACAGCAGCAATCATCATTCTTCATTCCTATTCAGTGAATTTGTTATCAATTTCTGTCAAAACTGACTTAAAGGATTTTTATCAATTATCAGGGCATTTTCAGTATAGCAGGTTTCGGATTGATACTCAACAGTTATCATTAATCTTCCCCAAAATTCTGTAAGTACAGCAGTTTGCAAAGTTGCTATATATAGAGGCGCCTCATCAAAGTCAAGATTTGATATACAGAGGAGTGATATATAGAAGATTAGATATACGGGGACGGTAGGGTATGGCAGGACGAGTTTTTGGTACGGGGGTACTTTTGGGTTATTTTTTAGGGGATGGCAGGGGACGGCTGATAAAAAAATAGGGAAATTTTTAAAAATATAGAGAAATTTCAAATGTTCATAGCATAACATTGATAAAGCATTCATTCTAGACATTGTATAAGCTTATTACATATCATTAGACTTGAATTGAGATTTCACATGAGAATCGACAAACACATTAACAAAATTCAAATGCTTTTTATTATCAATGTGCATGCATATCATATAAGAGTCTGATAATTATAACAAAAATGCCCAAAGGCTCCAAGTCTCAACTATGAAATGACATGATAAACATAAAACTAAGAAAATATATCGCTGTCTAGTGTCCCTAATCAGTAGAAGGTAGGTCTAAATCAGCATTGCCCTTGCCATCGAAGCTCGAGTCTAAGTCAGTGTCAGTGTCCATGTCAATAGAAGGGTCTGCCTCAACCAATGGAACCCCAACCAATCCCCCCTGTGCATCCTCCTCCTCAATCTGCATAGCATCTTCAGGATTAACATCCCAACGTAAGGCTGGAGTCTGATGATACTCAAGAGATTGGCGATCCTGAAGCTGCAAAGCACTGTGTACAGCCACCAACTTCTCCGATCGTCTAGAGGTAAGGTTGTTCCTCTTGTCTGATTGGATGAAGTTATATGTGGACCAATTCCTCTCTGCAATAGAGGAATTGACAACCTATGAAAGAAGACGAATGGCAAGTAATCTCAACTTTGGTGCATCCTTCCCATGTGACGTCCACCATCCAATAGGGTTGGTTTGAGCCAATGTAGCTTTATCCGTCCTCACCTCTGGTTTGCCGAAGGTTGGACCACAAAGATTGGCAAATGCAAGCCACTGTGTGCGAAGTACAATAGATTCCTCTGAAGAATACATTTTTGTAAGGGCCCTCATGAAGCCTTCTTTCACCTCTTCATCATGAGATGGAGGCACTCTCCTAGGTCTCGATGCATACCATTTGGGATTGAGAGCATAGGCTGCCATATGAAGCGGGGTGTTCATAATGTCCCACCGTCGCGTCACAATGGGCCTAAGATGCTCCTCATAAAATCAGGGTCCCTACTATGAATTGCTTGCTTGATCTATCCAAGCATACTATCAAAGGTCTCATAAATCTCTCCAAGGCTAGGGGAGTTAGTATTAGCATATCTAATCGCTTGCACAATAGGCTGGATGAAGTAGCAAACATATCTGCAAGTGCAAACAAGTTACAAAAATTGAAATCAGCTATAAATAATCAAATCAGCAATAATGAAATTAAGAAATAATTCAAATAAATAATAAAATCAGCAATGCCAATTTTCTTACCTCATTGTGGACCACTAGTCATCATCAAGGATTTTTTGTTTCACACTTCTTCCCTCCGATGTGCTTGACTCATGCCATCTACCCCACTCTACATTGACCACCATTAATTGTAGAGCCTCTTGGACCTCAATCATCCTCTCCAATAAAATGAAGTAGTTGGCATATCTAGTCTCCACGGGCTTGAGGAATTCCTTCTTCGAAAATGTTCTAAATAAAGCAAGTGAAGTCTGATGGTTGCAAATGAACATTTCCACATCTCTATCTATTTTCCCAATTCCTTCAAGGTATTGTTCAATGCATGCACACAACAAGGGGTCCAAAAAATGTGCTTATAAGCACTCTCCACCATCAATCCAGCTAATTTACACACACAAGCTGAATTGGTCACTACCTGCACAACATTAGAGGCTCCAACCTCCTTCCTCTATGCAATCTCTCAAAATCTGAAATTTCAAGGTTGCATCCTTCCCCGAACAATCTATAGCTCTAAGAAAATAAGAGTTTGCTATACTAGTGACAATAAGATTGATGAGTGATTGATGTTTGATATCGGTCCACCCATCCATGATTATGGAGCAGCCATTTGTCAACCATGTTTGTCTCATATCCTCCACCAAAATACTCACCTTGGAGTACCTCCATCAAGAAGGGTGGTGCGTAGCTTAGTTTCTCTAGGTGGGACATATGAGGGACCAACAACTATAATATCTATGCACATTTGTTTAAAATATGGTGAAAGTGAGACATAAAATGGTATGGCATTAGCATAAAAAAACTTAGCAATAGAGGAATTAGCTCCATCTTGTACTGTAATATTAAACATATCAACAACATTCATACTTCTTTTCTTTCCCCTAGTAGAATCCTCCCCCACATGAGATTGAGAAGCACCATCCACTGATGTTGTAGGCATTCCCACACTAGGCTGCAAAACTCTCCATGAAATCCCTTTACCTAATGCCTCCCCCTCCATATGCAATCTAGTTGCCTCAATTTTTTCTTGTTGGGTTATTTTTCTACAACTTTTCACCCCTTGACCACCAATCCACAAAAGATGGTAATAAACTCTCGTATAGCTGCCCCTATATTGTTTGCCACACAAATGACACTCCCATACTCTACTACCCCCCGAATTTTTTTTCTTATCTTTATCAACTCTTGTTGCAAATTGTAGTAGAGGCTTTTTGGGGTTAAATGGTCCTTTTGCCCATTTTTTGAGGATTTTAGATGGACATTCAAATGGGTTTGAACTTGCTGACCCTACTCCACTCCCACTCTCTGAACACCCCCCAATGTTTGCCATACTTCTAAGTCTACTTCTTTGAGTTTGAGTTCTACTTCTTTCTTGCATTTGAATTTCAATATCCTCACTATCACTGCTGCTGCTCATGATTTTTTTTTATGAAATTTCTGATTTCAAAGAGCTGCAAGTTCAAATTAAAA
>VDFB02189000.1:0-24004 GCA_007258455.2 Sequoia sempervirens | reverse complement strand
ACATTCATGGAGCGAAGCCATAGATAGCCTAAAATCACATGAATTTTTTTCTATTGTGGGATGATGGTGAATGAGGCATTTAATATTTTTGGTTTGACCTTTAGAGGTAGATCTATTGAACCTATCATAGGACAAGAAAAACCATTATGTGTCTTGATCCATGCTTTTAGTTTATCAAATGTATCTTGATAGAGTTCATGTATAAATAGGAATTCCTCTATGATCACATTCTCTCCATAGATGGGATCAATTAATATTCCATTTGCAGGCTTGTCATTGATTCTTTCGGCTATGCAAAGAGGACCATCGGGTGCATGTTTAAGTATGTATTTTTGTGAGAAAGCAATATCAAGAGGCCTTTTGGTGAGCCCTTATGAGGTTCATCTTCGATAAATTCTATCACTTTAATTGGTTTTTCATTGTCATCTTGTATGTTTTCATCATCTGTGTCAACATTCATCACATCATTCTTGGTTTCACTAGCTTTGACAAATGAAATAGTATGTTTCGACATGGGATTGGTAAATATTTGTAAATTTTGGTTGGGAGGAGCTATGGATCTATTGCCTTGGTCATTCACACCTCCAATTTTCAGTTGATTATTATCAATAAGGTATTACACAAGATGTTTAAGATGCTTACAATATTTTGTACCATGTCCATTTCATCGGTGATAATGGCAATAAGAGTTTTGTTGAAATCCCATGGGAAATGGTAAATTAGAATCACACTCCTTAACAAGAGGTAAGGTAAGCATGTTCTTTTCAACAAGCTGTAACATGATATTATGAAGGGTATTAGATAGAGGAGTGAAATTTCTTTCCCTCTCCTCAAAGGTAAAAGGATTTGTTGTCTTTATAGCAGCCACTTGGTTATTATTTTGTTAACCTATTTGAGGGGAGTTAATTTGTAAAATTCCCCTATTTTTCTTCTTGAAAGGTTGGTAACTATTTTGAGTTGTAGATTCGGACTTTTCAGGATGGCTAGGGAGATTTTTCACATCATGACCACAAGTCATATTCTGATAATCACGAGGGGATGTACATAACTATGTAAAGGATGAAAATCTCAACATTTCAAGTTTTCTTTGGAGTTTCTTTTGTAAGTTGGCAATAAACATTCATTGAAGGTTGACATTAGGAATCTTAATGTTTACTTGTGAATAAAGTTTTTGGTATCTTTCTATGAAATTAGTCACTTTCTCACCAGCCTTTTGTTTGCATTTCATTAAATCAGCTAGGGTCATATTGGGGCCCATGTAAATATGGAAGTGGTTGTAAAAGGAATAAACAAGTTCATTGAATGAACCAATTGAATTATTTGATAAAGAAGAGGACAATTCTAAAGTAGTATCCTTCAGGATCTAGGGAATATATTAGCCAAAAGTTTGTCTTCAAAGATGAAATCACTACACAAGGCTGTAAAAGTAGAAACATGGCTAACGAGATCTCCTTTCCCACCATATTTCTCAAATCAAGGAACTTCTATACCTTGTGGCATTTTTTTCTCAATATCTCTAAGGATAAGGGATTGGTTTTGATGTATTTTGAAGGTTGACCATTGTTGTTTTGATTTAGGGTTGCAACATGCTATTTATGGGATGCCATGCTTTGTATAACTATGTTAAGGAAAGCATCATGGTTATTGTAAGGTAGAGGAGAATAAGGTGGAGTAGTGTATGTATGCAGAGGGAAAGTGATAGTAAGTTTGTTAAGGAGGATGGTTGAGGAGATATTGGATTCGAATTCAAAATGCTAGAAGGATTCCCTTTGGAAATACCTAAGGAAGTGTTCATATTGCTAGTAGGTTGGATTGTTGTAGTAACGGGTATGTGCAGGATCATGATGGGCCAAAAAGTGGCAATAGGATGGGTATGTGGCTGACGACTATTTTTTTACCCAAAATTGATGAAACGAAAAGGGTTTTTCAAGGAGATTCTCAGATTTCCACCTATAAATTATGCTTTACTTTGAATTTAATAAGTAATTATTATTAATTTTCTATTCAAATTATGACTAAAGTCCTGATTGATACGCTAATTGAAAAACATCTATAGTTTCCAAATGGTATCACATTTTTTGAATTCAAAACATGCGTCACATTCTATGCTTCACATACTATAGGATTAAAAAAAGAAAAATTGAATTTCATGAAGCTTTGACCAAGTTAAGGTGGTCAGACATATGAGTTTATATATTTTTTAAAAATTTGTAATAAAAAATACATAATTAATTATTTACTTGGAAAAAAATTACAAAAAAATATGCATCACATAGGAGCATGAGTCCTCTACTTATATCTAAAAAATTATAAAAAAATATTATCATTTTATTGTGGTTAGGGTGGTCAGACAGACACATACTTCTTATTTTTTCCCTAAAATTTAAGTACCACTGCATTGAAATTTCAAATTTTCACCAAATAGATTTATTTTTTAAAACAAACCTAGTAGTTTAGAAACTACATTCATTTGGTACAGATTCTATTCTTACATATTTTTGAAATAATATAGATAACTTATTCAAATTTTTACATCAAGTTGCCTAACTTTGATCTTTCTGAATTTTTTGCCACTTAAGGGCCTATTTTTCCATGATGATCCTGCACATACCTTAACTTGAGTACTAGTGTATGTTGGAATGGAAATGGGTATTGTAGAAGAAGGGAGTGAAGTTCCACCTTGGATTTGAGTGCACCCCAAAGCCTGAGTAGAACTATTCATGCTAGAGACATGGTATTGTTAACATTAAGCATATTGGTTGTAGGCATGGAAGTCATGGGAAATGAGGTATGTATACTATGATCCATAGGGGTTTGATTATCAACACTATTAGAAAGAGAGCTAGAAAACCCAAGATCCATGATGAGTGATATATCGCGGGATGACATGAGTCTTGAACTATGTCTGGGTATGTGTAGGATCATGATGGGCCAAAAAGTGGTGATATGATGGGTATGTGTAGGGTATGTGGTTGACAAAATTTTTTTACCCAAAATTTATGAAACAAAAGGGCTTCTAGAGTAGATTCTCAACTTTCCACCAATATAATTATAATTTTACTTTGAATTTAATAAATAATTATTATTCATTTTCTATTTGAATTATGACTAAAGTCCCATTGATAGGCTGATTGGAAAATCATCTATAGCTTTCAATGATATCACATTTTGAATCTAAAACATGTGTCACATTCTATGCTTCACATACTATAAGATTAAAAAAAAAATTAATTTTGGCGAAGTTTTGACCCGTATAGACATACAAGTTTTATATTTTTTAAAAAGTAATAAATTTTTTATAATTAATTATTTACTAAGAAAAAAATTACAAAAAAATGCATCATATCAGGACATGAGTCCTCTACTTATATCTAAAATCTTATAAAAAATATTATCATTTTATTGTGGTTAGGGTGGTCGATTGACACCTAATTATTTTTTTCCTGAATTTAAGTGCTATTGCATTGTAATTTCAATTTTCACCAAATAGATTTTAAAAGAAAAAAACCTATTACTTTAGAAACTACATTCAATTTGCTACAGATTCTATTCTTACATATTTTTGAAATAATATAGATAACTTATTCAATTTTTTACATCAAGTTTCCTAACTCTGATTTTTCTAAATTTTTCGCCACTTAAGGGCTTGTTTTTTCCATGATGGTCCTGTACATATCCGTCTCACAATAGTCTTGCTAATAGGACACCAAGTTGTAAATCTCATACAAGTCTAACATACTTAGTGTACAAACCCAAAATGGAAAGAGAGTAAAGTGAAATGCAATGACCTAGAATGAGATGCAATTTTTAGATTCTAAACAACGCAATTTACTGAAATTACACTAAAAATGAAATGTTGTAAATACAATTTTGAATTTTGACAATGCACTAAATGAAAAAATTAAGCTATTTTTAATTAAATTAATGAAACAAAAATTCAGAAAACTAAAACAGAGATGTAACAATAGCAAAGAGAAGCACAAAACAAGAGATTTCATATTCCAAAAATTCAAGTGTGCACCTGATCAGGGACTCATTCGCCCTAGGGCGAATGGGTCCTATATTAGGTTTTTGAAAGTGATTTTTATTGATTTTTAAGCCTTTTTCAATGATTTTTAGATTCAGGTCTGTAACAACAAGTTTCAGGTTCAAATTTATGTAAATGTATTTTGAAATGCAAGTTGAAAATGTGATAAAATCATGAATTATAAGACCTAGTTTGATATGCAATTTTGTTTTTATTTTCAAATGAAAATGATATGTTCGATGTTTGAACTTTTTTTTATATTTTTTAGATTTAAGGAATGCAAACAATGCAATTCTAAAACCCTAGATGACATGCAAATTTGAATGCAGACACCCTAAATGAGATCTAAGTCAATTCAAATGAATGCAAGATCTAACCTAAGATGAAAAGAAAGACTCCAAAAATTAAAAAAACTACAATGTTCAATAAGTAAACTTTGCAAAAATGAAAAAATGAAAAAGGGGCTTATCAAAGTGAATTAACAAGATGATAAAGCACACCTTTTTACTAGTTATTTCATTCAATTAAGCATAGAACATCAAAAACAAACCTAACTGTTATAATAGTAAATAGGAAAAAAAAATTTTGGGTTTTGTTCTTCAATGTTTGCACTCCCAACTCCCAGATGATCGGCTCTCGAAAGACAAAAATAAATAATGTAGCTCTGTTTTTGTGATCTTGGACTAAAGATGACAACTTTTGCAACTTTACAACTTTTAAAACTTTGCAACTTTTTTTCTCCACTTGATCTTCAACCTAAAGCCTGCAAGCACACATCAAGAGAGAAGGAAAATTGTTGATTGTTAGGGAATAGGGGTTTTCCTTGGTCAAACCTCATTTAGGTAATTAAACCTTATGATGAAACAATGAAACATGAAGTTACATGTAATAATGATACCTTGAATGAAGTCTTGAAATGTAAATTAGCAATTAAACATGAAATAACTATGAGGAATGTAGATATTGATCTTTAATTCGGATGTGGAATAGTGCTTACTTTGGATCTCACATGCTACATCACAACATTAGCTCAATGAAATGCGTGATGCACTATGCCTTTTAAATGATGATATGACCTTTGATTGCTGCAATAAAACCTTGATAATCTTCTCTTGAATGCTCTATAATGCTCTTGTGAAAGTAACCTTGATTGCTTATGAAGATCTAGGATTTCTTATGAAAAATTTCTAGGTGAAACTAAGTGAAATAGCCTTATATTTGTACTTAAGTTTTAATCCTAAAACTCAAATAACACATGCCGACATCAAATCTAGGATTCAAAACCGTTAAAATCCTAGCATACAAAGTTCAAAAAAGGGTGTCATTAGTTAAGGAGGACCCATTCACCATAGGGATAATAGGTCAAATCATAGTCAAATAGGACATGCTTTGGGGAAATGAAACAATATGCCAAAAGGGGGTCTTGGGACTTAGGAAGGACCCATTCATCAGGTGGAAAATGGGTCCCAGGTCATCGATGAGAGCCACAACCTGAGACACAGAAAAGAAAACAATAGAGACAATAACAAATTTATTATTTATTTATTTTCCAAATGTTCTCATTATAGATAAATTACATTCTAGAGGATCAAATCCTCACAGGCTGCAATACATGCAACTTTATTATTTCTAAAAAGCAAAATCCACCTTTCCTAATATAATTTCTCTTTTTTTCCCCAATACCCCAGAATTTCTAAAATGAGTCTTGAATAGCCTTTTCTCTAGCTTGGAGCCAAAATTACAATTTGAATATAGGTAGTTGGGAGCCAAAATTTGAAATTTGAAATTCATAAATTGAGTCCTAGTTCAAAAATTGGCAATTTTCATAAAATTGACCAACTTCCAGAAGCCATAACTTTTGATCCGGGACTCTATTTGATGAACCATTTGAAACATTGTAAAGGTATAGAAGTGTAGAATGTGCTAATAGCTCACTCCATTGGTTCTAAAAAATTTTGGGCCCGTACGTGACCATTTAGTGCCTCAAACTAGATTTAGAAGATTTTTCAAGGCAATTTTGGGAAACTAAAACTTGAATATCTTTCAAACCGGGAATGATCTTGGCCTGATTCTTTTACCAAAGTGTATTTTTCTATCCTAAAGCTTCCCATAAATTTTTTCCTCCTCACGCCTTCAAATCCATACCTGCTAAAATAGCAGTTTGACCAGAAAAAGAAGAAAAATAGTTTTGAAAGTTGGGAATTCTCATTCGATGAAAAGGGTATCCTAAAATGAAAAAACATCTAAAAAAAGCTAAAAGAAAGGAATTTTTTTTTTGGGTGATGCAGGATTTCCCTTACACCAATGGATGCTCCTGCATTAGACACCTAGGGTAATTTGAGAAATGACCCTATCATGTCTCAGATGGTTGAGGAAAACCCAAATGGTCAACATCTACCTTAGACAACCAGGATGAATCTTCCATAGGCCTCTCTAGTTCACCAAATATTCTTCATACTGTCTATTTATGGTACTCCTTCCCACATGGCTATCCAATATTGCTTCAATCTAATCCCTCTCTAAATTAGGTGTAGGAATGCCACATTATTCCATTGTCAGTCCATCCTTTGTGCCACCTTCATGATACTTTTTCAAATCTGCAACATTGAACATAGGGGAAATATTGACTCCATCTGGAAAACATACCTCATATGCATTCCCTAAATGAAATTTCTTCAAAATACTACAGGGGTCAAACTTCCACATCTTCAACTTGTTGTAGGTTCCCACTGGAAACATCTCTTTCCTCAAGTGGACCATAACTTCATCACCAATCTAGAACTCCTTATACCTCCTCTTCTAATTTTTCTTAGCCTTATACTGCATATTCATCTTGTTAATGTGTTCCCTTACCTATTCATGTAGGTCCTTGATGTGCTCTACAAAATCTTCAGGTTCAGCACTTGTCTTCTTCTCTTATTCCATCTTTCACAATTTTGGAGTGGTCCTAGGACTGCCTGCATACACAATTTGGAATGGTGATCTACCAGTGCTCCTATTGACAGAATTTTTGTAAGAAAATTCTTCCTGGGGTAAGATTAGGTCCTATCCATTGGGTTTATCTCCTACCAAGCATCTCAGTAGGTTTCCCATACTCCTATTCATTACCTCATTCTACCCATCAATCTGTGGATGGTGGGTGGAACTAAATATCAATTTTGTCCTCAATTTCTTCCACATGGTCCTCCAAAAGTACCCAACAAATTTGGTGCCATGATCTAAAACTATATTTTCGGTAGACCATGTAGTCTTACCGCCTCTTTGAAGAACAAATCAGCAATGTGGACAACATCATGGTTCTTTTAACATGGGATGAAATGTGTCATCTTTGAAAGCCTATCAACCACCACAAATACTGAGTCATTTCCTCTTTGTGTCCATGGTAAACCAAGAACAAAGACCATACTTATATCTTCCCACCACCTCTCTAGTATAGGTAATGGATGATACAACCCTTTGTTTTGTCTCACTCCTTTAGCCATCTAGCATACACTACAACTTTGCACAAATCTCTTTACATTTTGTGATAACTGAGGCCAATAATAATGTTCACTAATAATGGCATATGTCTTATCCCTATGAAAGTGTCCTGCCATCCCTCCACCGTGCTTCTCCTTGATCAGGTTCTCTCTCATGGAACTCCTCGAAATACACAATTGGAATCACCTAAAGAACATGCCATCTTGGATTATAAAACCCAACCATTTTTTCCTATCTAACGTAACATGCTCCTTGCAAGCTTTCCAAGCTTCTACAAAATCAAAATCTTCAACATACAAGGTCTTGAGTTCACTAAAGCCAACCACCCCAATCTGCATTTTTGTCAGCAATGTTTTGCATCCTACTCAAGGCATCTCCAACTCTATTAGGCCTCCCACTCCTATGCTTCAAAGAAAAAGTATAACTCTACAAAAATCCTACCCATTTCAAATGTCTCTGATTCAATTTTCCCTAACTATTTAGGTACTATAATGCTTGATGGTTAGTATACAAAACAAATTCCTTTGGAAATAGATAATTCCTCCATTTTTTTAATTCCTGAACTATTGCATAGAATTCTTGATCATACACAAAATATCTTTTCCTTGCATCATTTAAATTTTCACTAAAATATGCAATGGGCTTACCTTCTTGGCTCAAAACATCTCCAATGGCATTACCACTCGCATCACAATCCACTTGAAACACCTTATTAAAATTTGGAAGGGCTAAACTAGGTTTATCTATCACCTTCTTCTTCAACGTGTCAAAACTTTTCGCTACTCCTGTGCTCCACTTGAACTCTTTTCTATCCCCTCTCATTGTTTCAGTCAGGGGTGCAAAAATACTACTAAAGTTTCTAATGAACTTTTTATAAAAGATGGTCAAACCATGGAAAAATCTCACCTCAATTGGCAGTTCTTGGGGTAGGCCATTCTAGAATAGCCTTCACCTTCTCTAGGTCCATTTTAAGACCTTATGTCAAGACAACAAACCCCAAGTACACTAACTACCTCTTCACAAAACTACACTTCTTCAAATTAATCAACAATTTATCCTTTGTTAACTTCTCAAAGACTACAAATATGCATCAAATGCTTATCCAGTGTCTTATTGAAAATCAAAATTTCATCTAAATACACAATAACATTTTTTCCTAGAAATTATTTCAATACCTCGTTCATGAGCTGCATGAATGTGCTCGGTGCACTGGTTAGCCCAAAAGGCATGACTAACCACTCGTATAAGCCTTCTTTGGTTTTGAAGGCGGTCTTCCATTCATCACCCTCTCTAATCTAGATCTAGTGGTATCCACTCTTTAGATCTATCTTTGTGAAGTACTGAGATCCACTCAAACAGTCCATAAATTCATCTATCCTTGGCAAGGTAAACTTGTACTTGATTTTTATCTTGTTTATGTCACTAGAGTCTATACACATCCTCCATTCCCCATCCTTCTTTGGTGCTATTACTGTGAGTACTACACAAGGACTCAAGCTCTCTCGAATCAATCATTTCCTTAACAACTCTTGAACTTGTCTATTCAAGTCTTCATTCTTCATAGGAGTCATTCTATGAGCTACCTTATTTGGAAAACTGGCTCCAAAGATCAGGTCAATTTGATGACTGATCTTCCTTACTGGCGGTAAACCTTCAAGTACATTATCAGAAACATTTCTGGAAACTCATTCAACAAACTTGAAACTTCTATTGGCACCTCTTTACTATCTTCTCTATCCAATCTAGCAATTAAAGCATAACACATGCGTTCGTGTTTCATGCCTTCCAAAAAATTTCTTCCATCAACAAAACAAATTCTAGCACTACTACATACATTTTCTTCCACCTCCTTCAGGGGCTTTAATTTATGGGTATGTGCGGGATCATGATGGGCCAAAAAGTGGCAATATGATGGGTATTTGTAGGGTATGTGGCTGACGACTTTTTTTTAACCCAAAATTAATGAAATGAGAAGGGTTTTTAAAGGAGATTCTCAGCTTTCCACCAATATAAATTATTCTTTACTTTGAATTTAATAGATAATTATTATTCATTTTCTATTTGAATTATGACTAAAGTGTTGATTGATAGGTTGATTGAAAAATTTCTATAGCTTTCAAATAGTATCACATTTTTGAATCCAAAACATGCATCACATTCTATGCTTCACATAGTATAAGATTAAAAAAAGAAAAATTGAATTTCATGAAGTTTTGACCAAGTTAAGGTGGTCAGACATGATTTTTTATATTTTTTAAAAGTTGCAATAAAAAATTAATAATTAGTTATTTACTTGGAAAAAACTTACAAAAAAATATGCATCACACCAGACATGAGTCCCTACTTATGTCTAAAATCTTATAAAAAAATATTATCATTTTATTGTGGTTAGGGTGGTCAAACAGACACCTACTTCTTGTTTTTTCCCTAAAATTTAAGTACTACTGGATTGAAATTTCAAATTTTCACCAAATAATTTTTTTTAAAAAAATAAGCATAGTAGTTTAGAAACTACATTCAATTTGTTACAGATTCTATTCTTACATATTTTTGAAATAATATAGATAACTTATTCAAATTTTTATGTCAAGTTGCCTAACTTAGATTTTTCTAATTTTTTTGCCACTTAAGGGCCTATTTTTTCCATGATGATCCTGAACATACCCTTATGGTGGACTCCATCCTTCATCAAGGAATAAGTGTCAGCATGGTCATCATGTATATCATGCCTATCAAACTTCCACAACTTCCCCAACAACATATGATACACATCCATGTGGATGATATCACATAGTACCTCATCATAGTAACTGCCAATCTTGAATTTCACCAGGCATTGCTCATTGACTAGAACTTTGTGGTCCTTTCGTAACTAGGAAATCAGGTACAAATGTGGATTATTTTCCCTCTTCTGATACCAAACTATCGGTGCTTCCACTATCAATGATGATGTAACAATATTTATCCTCACATTTGCACCTTGTGCGGAATTGACTCTTCCTCTGGTTTTGTTCCTTCTCCTCATTCAATAGGTTTCTCCTAAAAACTAGGATTTCTCCACTTTCAGCATCATCAGAATGCTCAGACTGAGTTTCCTCATCTGCATGGGAAACTCTAGCGTGACCTTTTGGTCTTCTGTTTATCTTTCCTTGGTGTTGTGGACAATCATAGGCTTGATGCCCTTCTTCACCAAACTTGAAACAGGTTCCTCTAAAACCACCTCTCCCAGATCCTTTTCTAGGTCTTCCTCTTCCCCTTCCTCTTTGTTCACCATTTTTTTTTATCACGAGGGTGGTAGGAATTATCATTCTTCTAACTTCAACTAGTACCCACATCTTCAATTTTCTTCTAATCCTCATTTTGATTCCCAAAGGATCTTCCACCACCCCTTCCACCTTGACCTCCTCATCTTTTTGCTTGTCGTCAAACCTCTTATTCAACTTCTCTTTAAAATTCAAAGCAAACTGGTATGCATCTTCAATGGTGGTCATTCTGACCAGGCTTAGCTCCTCCTAAATACTTGGCCTTAACCCATTAAGGTAATAGGCTACTTTCTCTTTGTTTGCATCTGCAAGGCCTAGTATGATAATCATTTTGTGAAAATCTTTTGTATACTCCTTTACGGACTTGCTTTCTTGCTTCAACCCTTGCAGCTTCTTTAGCAAGTCCAACTCATAGTCCATTGGAATGAACTTCTTCTTTAGTTTATCAACTTGACCCATTTTGGATCCTTTATCTCTTCATACTCAAAATATTCCTCCATCTCGTTAATCCAATCGATTAACTCTTCCAGGTTTAGATTTCCAGAATAACTAGGAACTTCAATTCTGGGTCTCTTTACTATCTTAGAAATGACCCTTAATAGCCTATCTTGATGTTGATCTTCTACTTCTATCTCATCCTCAGTTGGATCTTCAACCTCTTCTTCATCCTTACTCTCTTCCCTTCTTCTTGGGTTAAACCCTCTTCTCAACTCTTCCTGCAATGCATCAATCTATCTCTAGAGGGCTCTAAAACCATCATCTGCCAAAGCATTTTTCCCACTAGCATTTCTGGCACCACCACACCTACCGTGCATCAGTCTTGGAGGCATATTTACCTTGAACCCACAATCCACAAGTCCTAGTATGAACTACCTCATAATCGGTGATTTGTCCACACCCTCAAGAACAACCTGCTCTGATACCACTTGATGAGGGCCACAACCCGAGACTCAGAAAAGAAAAAAATAGAGACAATAACAAAATTATTATTTATTTATTTTCCAAATGTTATCATTACAGATAAATTATATTCCATAGGATCAAATCCTCACAGGCTGCAATACATGCAACTTTACTATTTCTAAAAAGCAAAATCTCCCTTTCCCAACACAATTTCTCTCTTTTTCCCCAATACCCCAGAATTTCCAAAATGAGTCCTAAATAGCCTTTTTTCTAGCTTGGATCCAAAATTACAATTTGAAATTTGAATATAGGCAGTTGGGTGCTGAAATTTCAAATTTGAAATTGAGAAATTGGCAATTTTTCAAAAATTGGCCAACTTCCAGAAGCCATAACTTTTGATCTGGGACTCCATTTGAAAAACTGTTTGAACCGTTGGAAAGGTCTCAGAGTGTAGAACATTCTAAGAACCCACTCTACACATTTTGACAATTTTTGGGCCCATACAGGACCATTTAGTGTCTTAAACTGGACTCGAAAGAGTTATCAGGTTAATCTTAGGAAACTAAAACTTGAATATCTTTTAAATTGGGAATGGTCTTGGCCTGATTCTTTCACCAAAGTGTCTATTTTTCTGTCCTAAAGCTTCCTATAAATTTCTGCCTCCTCACACCTTCAAATTCATACCTACTAAAAATAGTAATTTGACTAGAAAAAGAAAAAAAATAGTTTTGAAAGTTGGGAATTCTTATTCGACAAAAAAGGTATCTAGAAATGCAAAAACATCTACAAAAATCTAAAATAAAGGAATTCTTTTTTTTGGGTGATGTAGGATTTCCCTCACACCAATGGATGCTCCTGCATTAGGCACTAGCCTAGGACTCAAACCGTTCCAAATTAAGTGTTGTAAAGCATCATTAATGAGTATCAAGATTTATCCTTCATAAAATGCAATAAATAAGGCTTGGATTTTAATTTAAGGGGATAATTAAGCTCTAATTAAACTTAATTAATTAATAAATCCCTAGATTAGTGTGAAAGTGTAAAAGAACACTTTACAACACCCCAAATAAGGTACAATTTAGACTATTTTATCATTAATTATTCATTTCCAAACTAAGCATGAAAAAGGGTTACTTTTTTCGACACTACAATGAAATATCACAATGAAACCTGAAATCAATAGATTTACTCACTTGTTCAGAGATGGAAATAAAGTGGTGGATGCTCTTGCGAACTTGGGAGATTTCATGTCTAAATTTATTACTTGGGATGATATTGTTGGAGTTAAAATGACACTAAGAGGGGGGTGAATCAGTGTCTTAACAGATTTGACCAATTTTCACAAATTCAAAAAACCATAGCACAAATCTAATCTCAATATACTCTGATTAATGCATTCATGAGTTGAATGTAATCATTCATAAACATAATCGAGAAAAGTAATAACCAAATAGTGAACTGAAATAACAACACAGTAAAGCGGAGAGAACTCAGAAGAACAAGGAGACTCAAGATTTTACCAAGTGGAAAACCCTATCGGGGTATAAAAACCACTCCCAAAATGCCTTCCAGGCTTAATCTTTTAAACAAAAGTTCACAATGCCTTATAGGCTGATTTTTTAGCACCCACTCAAGGAGCACTAGCCCCTCATTTTGAGACACCCATCTCAAGGAGTACCAACCCCTCAAATTATGTTTTGAACAATAATAATGACTTAGAGGATTTCTCTATTTTCAGTTAAGCACATATCTCTCTATTTTATTACAGAGTTCATTCATACATTTCCATACATACAAGGAATGATACTCTCAGAATTACAACCAACAACACTTACAATTTTCAACACTGGTATTTATATACATT
Source organism: Sequoia sempervirens (assembly GCA_007258455.2). Lineage (NCBI taxonomy): Eukaryota > Viridiplantae > Streptophyta > Pinopsida > Cupressales > Cupressaceae > Sequoia > Sequoia sempervirens. The sequence continues at coordinate 10,467 of VDFB02189000.1, read as the reverse complement.
TCAAGTATGTCAGTTAATAATAAGGTCTTGTGTTTTTCACCAGAATTTGAAACTCACTTGATAATTTTAGCTGAATAAAGATAGTCTATAGATGATGGAAAAAATCAAGAGTAATGCTTATCCAGAGAGCTACAAATCATCCATTATTTCAAAAATGCAACTACTCAAAGAGGAAAGTCAATGAATATGCTGCCATGTAACGGTTCTGAGATTCGATGCAATCAATGAAGTCGGCTTGCAACTATATTTAGAAATTTCCATGATGGCTACAGAGTTTGAGACTTCGTTAACCATTCCCTGAGACATCCAGATTGTTTTGTCGAAGGCAATTAAAACGTTGATCATTCCTTTTAGTTATCACTTTTTCCATAACCCATCAGAGTTGGGGAGAAGACATAACGACTACATTATTTCATGTCGAGACCTCATATGTTTTGTTCTTTCCAATCGCTGAGACATCAGAATCTATCTCACCAAGATGCCCTTTTGTTTCTTCACTGTCACTATAGCCTTTTCCTCATATGCTTTCGTTGCGACCCAACGATGTCGGGAAGACCTCTCGCAGACCACATGATGTTTCACCGAAAGCCCTCTTATGTGTCACTGTAACCATCAACTATCAGGGAGATGTTTTGTATATAAGACTTTGTTTTTCCAAAAGTCATCCTTTCACCCCATGTCGCTGAGACAATACGAAGTCGAGGAGATGCTATATAGAATGCTCTATGTTGCACCGATACTCCCATCCATCTCAATTATCGTTGTAACTTCAAACAATCGAGGAGACATCTTGTAGATTGTTTTATGTCATACCGAAACACCTCGAATACACCTTAGATCGCCAAGAGAAATCAATTCTCATACTGACAAAGACCTTTTGTCTTATGTGCTTTGCTATAACATTATGATATTGGGGAGACCTCCTGTAGAGCACACCATGTCTTTTTGAAAGTCTTCATCCAGTTGTGTGTCGCTATAGCATACCATTATCGGGGAGACCTCTCATAGAATGCTTGAGTCATACCGAAAGACCTCATCCACTTTGAGTCACTGAGACAAATCATTTTTTATGTTGACAAGGAGCCTTTTTTTTTCCATCGGCGAGACAGAGGTCACTCGCCGAGACCTCATACCGATATCGCTAACTCTTATTGATAAGCCTTCTGTGCCAAGTCGGTAAGACACTACGAGATCGCCATGACATTTCATCGAAGATATAACTCTCAACGATAAGCCTCCACGATCGCCAGTCAGTAAGACAATTCACACTCGCCAAGACCTTTCATCGTTGCACATGAGTCATACCGAAGGGTTCTCTTAGTTGCCAGTTGATGTAACAATTCAAACTCACCAAGACACATGCCGATGAAGGATTACTTACGTCGAAGAACCACCTCAAGTATTAGTCAGTGAGACCTATTGAAATCGCTAAGACCTCAGCCCGACGGCCAAACTCATGCCGATATGCCTATCCAAACATGGGTCGGTAAGAAAACGGGAATGTCACGCCGAAAGTAGCCTGTATGTTAAATTCAATCGACATGACATCAAAAATGTCTTGCCGATAGGCAACAAAGACATTTCAAAGTGGATCGGGGAGACCCTGCCATACTCATGCCGATATGTGTAAGCCCAAATGAGAAACAACCAATACCTGTGATATGCAAAAAGAACCATCCTGACAAGGAAACCAACTGTTATATCTTTCTGTAATAGCCAAGAGACATCAAAGAAGTGTCATAATAAATCATAAGGATCCAAACAGAGACTGATCACCAAAGAGAACCAACTGAAAGAGATTTTATCATCAAGGACAAACCATAAACACAATTGAGATCCAACAAACTCCCCCTTTGTCCTTGATGGCAAAACACAAATGACTCTCCCCCTTTTTGCCTTAGTGACAAAGAATAGAAGAGAAGAATGTGCATTGCCATGAAACTCAACTGAGAAGCCAACCAAAAAAACATGAGAAACAACTGCAAAATAAATAGATTGCAGCAACCAAGATTGTAGGAGAGCTGTAAGTGAATGAAAAATATTTAACTTTCTCCCCCTAAGCAGTAGCTTGGAGATTTAATGAAGTAATGATTGAGAGATAACTCCCAATCGAAGTCTCAGCCTTTCAAATAATTCTTTTGCTAAGGGCTTAGTGAAAATGTTAGCCACCTGATCTTGAGACCCAACAAACTGTAAGTAGACTTCATTAGCCAAAACCTTTTCTCAAAAAAAGTGAAACTTGATAGCAATATGTTTAGTGCGAGAGTACATAACAGTATTTTTTGAGATATTTATCGCACTTGTGTTATCACAGAGAATAGAAGTAGGTTTAGAAACTTCAATACCCATATCAGATAGAGTTTGACTCACCCAAAGAGCTTGAGTACAGCATGAAGTGGCAGCAATGTATTCTGCTTCAGCAGTAGAAAGAGAAACATACTCTTGTTTCTTATTGTGCCAAGCCACTAAATGATCACCAAGAAAGAATACAGCACCACTGGCGCTTTTCATATCATCCAAACAACCAGCCCAGTTAGCATTAGTATAAGCAATCAAAGAGAAATCATTTCTTCTAGGATACCAAAGACCATAATCAAGAGTGCCCTTAATGTATTTAAAAATCCTTTTAACAGCAGTGACATGGGATTCTTTAGGTGATGCCTGAAACCATGCAACAGTGCAAACTACCTGCATAATGTCAGGTCTAGAGGCAGTTAAATATAACAGACTGCCAATCATTGATCTATATTCAGTTTGATTTGTATCAAGGGAATCATCAACCTTAGTAAGTTTGCATCTAGTAATCATTGGAGTGCTAACTGGATGGCATTCATCCATCTGAAATTTCTTAAGCATCTCTCTAGCAAACTTGGTTTGATAAAGAAATATTCCATTTTCACGTTGAGAGATTTGAAGACCCAAGAAGAAATTTAATTCTCCTAATAATGACATTTCAAATTCAGATTCCATTAGCTGAGAAATTTTTTTACTCAATGTAACATTGTTGTAGCCAAAGATAGTGTCATCAATGTATATTTCAACAACCAGAATATCAGAACCTTCAGTTTTAACATAAAGATTGCTATCTACACCTCCTCTAACAAAACCATTTGAAATCAAATGACTGTCTAGCCTAGAGTACTAAGCTCTAGGTGCTTGTTTTAAGCCATAGAGGGCCTTTTTCAATCTATAAACATGGTCAAGCTTATCTTTGCACATAAATCCTTCAGGTTGTTCAACATAGACATGTTCATCTAAATAGCCATTTAAAAAAGCATTTTTGACATCCATTTGATAAACAGTAAAGTCTTTATAAATAGAATAAGCCAAGAATATTCTGATAGATTATAATCTAGCAACGGGTGCAAAGGTTTCACCAAAATCAATACCTTCTTGTTGAGCATAGCCTTTGTAGACAAATCTTGCTTTGTTGCGACTAACATTACCATTTTCATCAAGTTTGTTTATATATATCTATTTGCCTCCAATGACATTCTTGTCATCTGGTCTTGAGACTAACTCCCAAGTCTGATTTTTCTCAATTTGATCGATTTCTTCCTGCATAGCATTAAGCCAACATGAGTCTGTGACAGCATCATTAAAATTTTTAGGCTCAAACTGAGTAAGTAGACAGAAGGCTATTTGTTCCTTTTCATCAGATTCTACAGCCTTTCTTCTAGTTTGAACTCTTGCATTTTTATCCCCAATAATCTGATCTTTGGGGTGATATTTAGCTAGAGCTTTTGATGCAACCCTTTCAGGACTTGCCGTTTCATTTCTAAGGCTTGCTGAATCAGTTCCTTCTAAAATTATTTCTAGTTCAAGTTCTTCTTCCTCATTATCCTGCAAAGATTCAACATACAACTGTGGTCTTTCATCAAATTTTACATTAACAACTTCAACAATCTTATTAAGTCTTTTGTTAAGGCATTTATAAGCTTTGTTGTGAGTTGAGTATCCCAAAAAGATACCCTCATCACTCTTTGATTGAAAGCTCCCAAGGTTATCATCATCTTGATAAAACACTTACTTCCAAAAATTTTGAAGTGTTTGACAGAAGTAGTTTTTCCATACCAAAGTTCATAAGGAGTGTGCTTAGATTTCACCCTAAGCTGCACTCTATTCAAAATGTATACAGTTGTATGAACATCTTCTTTCCAATACATATTAGACAACTTAGCTTCATCTAGCATTGTTCTAGAAATTTCTTTTACAGTTCTATTCTTACGTTCAACTACCCCATTTTGTTGAGGTGTTTTTGTTGTAGCATACTATCTTTTAATGCCATGTTGTTCACAGTAATCAATAAACTCTTCAGAGGTGAACTCACCTCCTTTGTCAGATCGCAGACATTTAAGTTTCAAATCAAATTCCTTCTCAACCAATTTACGAAATATTTTAAACCTTTCAAATGCTTCTGATTTGTGCTTAAGAAATGTGACCCAAACCATTCTAGTATAATCATCCACAAACAGCATAAAGTACCTTTCACCATTAATAGACCTTGTTCTGGTTGGTCCACATAAATCAGTGTGCACAAGTTGTAAAGGTTTTGAAGAAGAATGTTCTTTTGTTTTGAAGCTGATTTTAGTTTGTTTACCACTTAGAAATTCTTTGCACACAGAATTCTCTGGCTTGTTAAGGATTGGTAAACCTATAACATTCTGATTCTTACTTATTCTACCCATATTTTCAAATTTTATGTGTCCTAATCTTTTATGCCATAACCAGCTTTCTTCAATTTGGCTCATTAAACACATACCTTTATTATTGTCATTGCTTGATGTTTTGAGAAGATTGTACACATTTCCTCTTGTCCTCCTTCCAGCTGCAATAGCCTTTCCTAGCTTGTTTTTAATCTCACATCCTTGCGAAGTGAAAAGAATTTGATAACCACTATCACAAATTTGACTAACACTTAGAAGATTGTGCTTGAGACCTTCCACATAGTACACATTATAGATAGGAGTGTCTTCATTTAGAAGAAGTGAACCTCTACCTTTAATTTGAATACCAGAGTTATCACCAAACTTAACATATCCACCTACATAATCTTCAAGATTTATAAACTTATCCTTGTCACCAATCATATGGTTAGAACATCCACTGTCCAGGACCCATAAGTCCTTTTTCTTGGAATGAAAAGCTGTTTGAACCAACATAGTTTGCACAATGTTGTTGACAGTCTTTGGTTTCCAAACCTTTTTAATTTTCTGTTGTTTAAATTGCAGATCAGTTCTGCACTGTTTGACAGAATGTCCCAAAGCATTGCATTTAAAACATCTGATTTCTCTAACAAAACCATAGTGTTGCCTAAGACCAAACCTGGGTATTCTAGAATTCATAAGCCTGCAAGTGCTAATCTTATGCCCAAATTTGTTGCAGAAAAAACAATAACCATAGAAGAAAGGATTGACTCTATATGAAGATCTATTACCTCTTAAAGATTGAACATGATCCTTACCAAATTCTGAGTGATTTGAACTCGAACCTTTGACTTTAGAAGAGGGGTTTTGTTTTGCATGGTCAATTGAGCATTCACCCTTTTCGTAACCAACACCAGTTTTATCTTTGTACAACTTCTGCTTGCTGAGCATCTCATTCAGTTTTAGAGTGCTTTCATATTTTTCAATTTCCTTCCTAAGACAAACTACTTCTTGTTCCAGTTTTTGAATTTCTTGATCTTTGCAGCTTATAGTCTCTCAAAGGCAATCTTCAACTCTTTTAGCTTCTTCAAGCTGAGTTTTCAGAGAGACCATTTCTTGATCTGGTTTATGTTTTTTTGAGTAAGAACTTGTTTTTTGAGTTTTTCGATCTCTTGTAAAGCACATTTCATCTCACTTTCAAGATCTACTTCACCTTCTTCAATTTCAATGGTGTTTGTATCATTTTTCTGAGTGATTTCAGCCATGAACAAGGTTTCATCTTCTTCAGCTGATGAATCTTTAGACTCAATATCAGATTCATCCTTACTAAATAGACTTTTCTTCTTTTTGAAATAGAAGTTTCGATTAGGTTTGAAGGCCTTCTTCATAGGCTGTTTTTTAGTTGTCTCGTTGTCACAGATTTGATCATCATAGGGACACTTTGCAGCAAAGTGACCTATTTTTCCACAGTTAAAACATTTAAAGGGAAGTTTTCCCTTATATTTTCCTGATCCCTTTTTAAATCTTCTAACAAAATGGGATTCTTTAGAATCAGACAACTCTAATCCACTAACTTCGACTTTTTCTTTCTTTTCAGTGTTAAAGGCAGTTTCTTTTCCTGTTGAATTTTTTTTGCTAGTTCTCATTTCATAGGCAGTAAGTATTCCTTGTAGGCTGTCTAAGGTAAGCTTATCAAAGTGTTTCTTTTCTTCTAGGGTTGAAACCTTAGATTCAAATTTGGATGGTAAGGTTCTAACAACCTTTGTGACCACATCAAATTCATTAACCTCTTGACCTAGACCTTTCATTGAATTGACAACTTCATCAACTCTTAGGAAATATTCAGCTACTTTTTCATCATCCTTTCATTTTCAACCTCAAACCGATGTTGAGGTAAATGATTTTGACAGCTTAATTTCTCATTCCTCGAGTAATATATAGTTTCAAGTTTTTCCTGCATTCCATGAGCAGATTTGCAATGCATGACTTTAATGAACACATATTTAGTTAACCCACACAAATATATGCTTTAGCTCATTTGTTTCATACCTCTTTTTTCAGGCAGCATTAGTGAATAGACTTCCGTACATTGTAATACCAAACAATGTCTAAACATCAACATCAAAAGAAACAAGAAGTTTCCATTCTTGATTCTCCGTAATATTACAATTAGTTCCATCAAATAACAGAGCTCTGGATACAGAGGCACCATCTTGAGAATGTGCCATTAAAAACAAAATCCAAGACCAAGTTCAATCCAAGGTGATTAAAACCTATCAGAGGACCCTATGCTCTGATACCAATTGTTGGAGTTAAAATGACACTGAGAGGGGGGGTGAATTAGTGTCTTAATAGATTTGACCAATTTTCACAAATTCAAAAAACCATAGCATAGATCTGATCTCAATATACTGTGATTAATGCATTCATGAGTTGAATGTAATCACTCATAAACATAATTGAGAAAAGTAATAACCAAACAGTGAACTAAAATAACAACAACACAGTAAAGTAGAGAGAACTCAGAAGAACAAGGAGACTCAAGATTTTACCAAGTGGAAAACTCTCCTGGGGTATAAAAACCACTCCTGAAATGCCTTCCAGGCTTAATCTTTTAAACAAAAGTTCACAATGCCTTATAGGCTGATTTTTTCACACCCACTCAAGGAGCACTAGCACATAATTTTGAGACACCCATCTGAAAGAGTACCAACCCCTCAAATTATGTTTTGAACAATAATAATGACTCAGAGGGTTTCTCTATTTTCAGTTAAGCACATATCTCTCTGTTTTATTGCAGAGTTCATTCATACATTTCCATACAGACAAGGAAGGATACTCTCAGAATTATAACCAACAACACTTACAGTTTTCAACACTGGTATTTATATACATTTCAAGTATGTCAGTCAATAATAAGGTCTTGTGTTTTTCACCAGAATTTGAAACTCACTTGCTAATTTTAGCTGAATAAAGATAGTCTGTAGATGATGGAAAAAATCAAGAGTAATGCTTATCCAGAGAGCTGCAAATCATCCATTATTTCAAAATCGCAATTGCTCAAAGAGGAAACTTAATGAATATGCTGCCATGTAACAGTTCTGAGATTCGATGCAATCAATGAAGTTGGCCTGCAACTATATTTAGAAATTTCCATGACGGCCACAGAGTTTGAGACTTCGTTAACCATTCGCTGAGACATCCAGATTGTTCTGCCGAAGGCAATTAAAACATTGATCATTCCTTTTAGTTATCGCTTTTGCCATAACCCATCAAAGTCGGGGAGAAGACATAATGACTACATTATGTCATGCCGAGAGCTCATATGTTTTGTTCTTTCCAATTGCTGAGACATCAAAATCTTTCTCACCAAGACACCCTTTTGTTTCTTCACTGTCACTATAGCCTTTTCCTCATATGCTTTCACCGTGACCCAGCGATGTTGGGAAGACCTCTCGCAAACCACATGATGTTTCACCGAAAGCCCTGTTATGTGTCACTGTAACCATCAACCGTCGGGGAGACGATTTGTAGATAAGACTTTGTTTTGCCGAAAGTCATCCTGGTGCAGGGGCACCTTGGGTTTTCATGCCTCTTTGAGGCCTTGTTTGTTTTTTTTTGTTTGATGTCAAGTTGAATTTGATGTAATAAGGTCCTAAGTACCATCTTAATTTCCTTTCAATAGGTTTTCTAGGCTTTTTGTTGATTTTTGGTCGTGGTGTTAAGTTTCTATGTAATAACAAGGTCTCCATCCTCATTTTGTAAGCTTGGCGCACCTTGGCAAATTAAAGAATCAAAATGCCATGATGCAGCCAGGTAATTGAGGGGAGTTTCCTTGATGATATCAAGTTGTTTTTGTGTCATTTGACACCTTTTGAAGCCTCATTTAAATTGGGGTTATAGGAAGTAGTGTGCATTGCCTTAACTAGGCAATTAAGAGTCTAAAATGAAGTTTGATTAGTTCTAACATGTAACTAATCAATTTTTCAGTTGGATGACATTGGGAAAGGTTGTTAGAAGTTGAAATAAGCCTCTCATGGTCGAGGCATGACTGATGAAACACGTTTTTTGAAGTTCTAATGAAAAAATGTTGTTTTCTGGAAAAATCTGTGTAAAAATTGCTGCTAAAACGCGTTGTACGGACGTTGTATGGACTGTACAGGTACAAGATTGATATGGTTGGAAATAGGGAAGAACTAGCTTTCATTTGGCATTGATTTGAAAAAATTTCATTGAGTATAGCAAAATTTATAGTCGTTTTAGCAAGGGCAGGTCTGAAACCCTCAAAACAAGGGTTTTGGTTGAAAAATGGCTTTTCCTTCCATCTCCACATTGTAAAAATGCTGATTCTTGGTGGGATGGAAGGTAATTGTGTAAATTTTTATATTTCCTTTGTTCTGGAGAATGGCAAGGTGTGTGGAGGAGTTTGTGTATTGAACTAGGTCTGGCATCTTCATGTAACAGGCCTAATTGGTGAAGCAAAAAGTGAGTTTTGCTTGTTTTATGTGAATTTTTCTGAAAAAGGCACTTAGGAGGGATGGAAATGGTTATAATTATCCTATAGGAATCTGAATTAGGGCTTTGGGGTGAAGGGGAGAGGCTAGGTAATCAAAATCCTATTGTGATCAACAAATTAAGCCTCTTTGGGATAGTGATACATTGGTCCATGGTTGTTCTTCCATCCACTGTCAAAAGGTGAGAATTTGGGGCCTTATAGAGGCATATCATAGTTTCCTAAATTCAGTAGTTTGAGCCTGGTATAGGCTTGTGGGTGGATTTTATTTAGACTGTCCTATCAAGCAGTGTTACAAGCATTCAAGGCTAAAGAGACCTAGTGGTATGAGTAATGAACAAATGGAGTTTCCTAAGTGCTAATTAGAATGTTGTGGCCTAGTTTGGTCATTTGGAACTTGTTCAAAGTAATTCCAAGCCCTTGGATGTGTTGAGTACAAGAACCCTAGGTGAGCTGGGTCATTTCCTTGAACGAATAGTGGATTGACAAAGTCCAATTAAAGGGGTATTTGAGAGAAGTTGTGCTAAGTTTGTGTTTTGATCATTTAGTTGATCATTTGAAGAAGCTTCCCCTACTCACTCTGCATCACATCCTTTCACCCCATGTCGCTGAGACAATACAAAGTCGGGGAGATGCTATATAGAATGCTCTATGTTTCACTGATACTCCCATCCATCTTGTGTATCGTTGTAACTTCAAACAATCAGGGAGACATCTTGTAGATTGTTTTATGTCATACCAAAACACCCCGAATACACCTTAGATCACCAAGAGAAATCAATTCTCATACCGACAGAGACCTTTTGTCTTATGTGCTTTGCTATAACATTATGATATCGGGGAGACCTCCTGTAGAGCACACCATGTCTTTCTAAAAGTCTTCATCCACTTGTGTGTCACTATAGCATACCATTATCAGGGAGACCTCTCATAGAATGCTTGAGTCATACCGAAAGACCTCATCCACTCTGAGCCACTGAGACAAATCATTTTTTATGCCGATAAGGAGCCTTTTGTTTTCCATCGGCGAGACCGAGGTCACTCGCTGAGACCTCATACCGATATCACTAACTCTTATCGATAAGCCTTTTGTGCCAAGTCGGTAAGACACTATGAGATCGCCATGACATTTCATCAAAGCTATAACTCTCAATGATAAACCTCCTCGATCGTCAGTCAGTAAGACAATTCACACTCACCAAGACCTTTCATCGTTGCACATGAGTCATACCGAGGGGTTCTCTTAGTTGATGGTCGATGTAACAATTCAAACTCGCCAAGACACATGCCGATGAAGGATTACTTACA
>VDFB02188999.1:0-26119 GCA_007258455.2 Sequoia sempervirens | reverse complement strand
TTTCATTATAATATTATATTTTAATATTATATCCCCCTTTGCCTAGCAAGTACAACTTTAAGTTGTTTTTAAAAAGGGGACTTAAAGGGTCCAGGCGCCATGGAGAGATAAATTATATTTTAAAAGTCAAATATTGAGCTTATTTGAAAAGGACGCCTACTTGAAGGATTGACTTTATTTTTAAAAAAATTGAAATATTCAACAAGTGAAAAAGGACGCCATCTTTTGGAGGGAAAAGGTGAATTTGAAATTAGGGTTTTGGGCGCCTTCTTGAAGCTTCTAGATGATTCTCTCATGTCTATTTAAACAGGCCTCAGCTCTTCATTTGGGATCTTTTGTCTACTACACTGTTATGCTGCTGAATTGTCTTCAGGCACTCGCTTCGAGGAAAACACACCTCCTAGCATTGGCTCATCTTCTTGCTTGAAAGATAGCAACTAGTTGAGAGGTTAGCTTGTAGTTGGGTTGTTTTGGCATTGTAGTTGAGTTTCTTGCATTTAGTAGATGTTATTCAAGCATTTTGTCATGTTTCAGAGTTGCTGATGTTGCATAGCTGTAGGCAGTTTTCATTCATAAATCAAAAATACAAAAAGATATTGTTTTGGGTATTCAACATATCATCTTGTCTCCTTGGGGCGACCCATCTTGCAAATTTATAGATTTTTATCTGCTGTTTTGGATTTTATCTAGCAAGTTCGCCCTTTTAAGAGGGCCGTACCATTCTGTTTCAGCTTTGGGATTTGTGCAAAAAGTTTAAGGGTTGTTTGGTGAGGTTTTGAGATCTTGTTTGGGGCGCCTTTATGCCTAGAGCAATCTGCATTTGATTCCTCATCATTAGAGTAAGAATTGAGTGAGATATGAGCATTTGAGTGAGGGTTTGTTTGCAGATTTCACCATTTTATGTTGCAGGTCTAATAAATCAGAATTAAGGAAATTGTCCCTTTGGTAGGGATTGAGCATTGAAAGTTGCATTTGGTCTTTGGAAGACATTCTACACAGTTGCAGCAATGAAGACTTGACAAAGCTCTAGATTTAAATGATTATTCTGATATATTGTAAGCTATTAGTAGTACTATCAGCTATTCTTCTTTATCTTGCATTTTAAGCTATTGTACATTCCCACTGAATAAGTGGAAGAGGCTGGCTTGCCGCCTATTTGCTTTCAGTTGAGTAGTTTAGGGACCCTCTGACCATATGCTCGCCATCACTCGGCGCCATTCTTGGTTAGGGTTACATTCTGTTCATCATGCATTGATCCTCTGACCATATGCTTGTCTGCACAGGCGCATTCTTGGTTAGAGTTCCTTTCAGTTTGCATTTGCATAGATCCTCTGACCAATGCTCACACCTTGCCCACCTCGGGATTCTGGTGTACATTCTGGTTAGAGTTACTTTCCGCATCGTTTTGGTTTATGCTAACCTTAACGGGTGCGTGTTCATTGTAATCGCTTGTGAAAAAACAAAAAAAAAATTGGTCCAGTTCATTACATTTAACTTTAATAACCATTATGTTATTTTAAATAAATGCGTTGAGCCGTAAAAACACTGAAATATTGGTGCCAATTGCACCCACCGACACTGCCAAAAATAGCAAGATTGATAACTAACTTCTCCGACACCTGAAACTAACTTACTAAAAATAGTATGGGAGAAAGCACCAAAAATACATCAAAAAAGTCCAAAATGCAACTCTCCTCTACACCAAGCTGGATAAACGATCACCCAAGTTCCCTAACCACACTCATAGCCTACAGAATGACTTGTAAGAGACCTGGTGTCTCTCAACCCCGATTGCTGATGGCGAATGCAATTTTTTGTGTTTTGTTGTTTTGTATTGTTTTTGTGATTTTTTGTGCAGTAAGGTTTATTGCGATTTTTGAATGAAATACTTCTAAAATATATAGAAAATGCAAAAATACAATTACTGAAGCAAAAATGACTTCTAAATTGATAGCAAATGGATTTATTATTTTGCTGAATGATTGCAATGACGAATCTCAAACATGCAAGCAAAAAGGCAAAGCAATATGTATTATTTGAGAACCTGATTGCAGCCACCTATGGAAGCATGAAATAGTACGACCAATCCAAAAGACAAACTTTCCCCACCAAAATTTGATCATAGATGCCTCTGGAGACCTAGGCGCCCAAATTGGAGAAGTCAGAATGCAAAAAGGCAAGGCGATTTGCCTATGATGAGAAGTACGACCTTGCTGCTGTAAAAAGTACAGCCTGAACCAACAATTAATGATATTCGTACTGCCTTGAGATGAGTGCCAGATAATAAATAAAGATCGGCCAATGAAAAGATCTCTCTCTGGAAATAAATCGATCCAAACCCCAGTTTAATTCTTCACCAATAAGCTCTGTAATGACTCCTGTGTGAAGCCACTCAACTGACAATCTTCATTTGAATCTTTCACAGCCTCAGTATGCTTGATTTTGAAGAGTTGACGTTCTCCAAAATCTGATTGCAAAAACCCTTGTTTCTCCAACTCCAAATGCTCTCAGAGAGAAAAGACAAAATTCGAATAATCATAACATAATGAGTTCTATTCTGTCTTTGAGAAATAAATACCTCTCTCACAAGTTCAACCCCCTCAAAAAAACAACTTAAATGCATTTAATAATATAAAATTCGCCCTTTTTGAGACTTAGGCAAATTTATTAATAAATGGCGTCCTTTTTATAAATGAGTAATAAATACTCTATATTAATATTACTCCTCTATTATAAAGTATTAAATATTTTATAATTCGCCATTAATTAATACTTTAATATTTCATTAAAGTGACTTTATAATATAAAGTCATAATAATAATCATTTAATTATTATTAAATGCTCCATTACTCTTCATTTGCTCATCAAACTGTCAAACTGGGTCGAAACTGAGATGACCAACTGAGCCAGGTGCCTTGCTAGAAATAGTAACCCCTGTCTGCCTGACTTACTATAAATAGTAAGTGCCTGAATATCACTCTGTGAGTCTCTGCCAAGGCCCAAACCTGAATCAACTGATGGAGTAATGTCCCAAAACGCAGGATAACTGCCAAAAGCAACCCTCTAAACACATTTGTCAGCCTACGAGGGTCTGAATGATAAAGATCACGAATCGCTTAGGAAGGGGACATTACATGACTAAATAGGCTAACTCTGACAACCTCATGAAAAGGCTAGGAAGGGGACATTACAACTTCCAAAGACCACATCCCATGTATCTCAATCTATCAACAAGTTCTCCATTTTAAGCTTTCGTATCTCAAAATTTGTGTCATTGAATTTTTCCATCTCCACTCTGTAGTTAGCAAATATTCCTCTTAGTTTTAATTTACTTATTTGGTAGTCAGCAAAATTAGTTTCTTAGATGTAAGCAATTGTTCTTGGTAGTTGCCGATGGTTGGAAGTTCTCAACAACCGTTGTTTATTGTACATGAGAAAGGGGACCGCATGTTTGGAGACTCCCTGAACTATTTTGTATAAGCAAATGAATGGAATATATCTTTATGCAATCATTGGTCTAAGTTTTTTATAGTTATCCTATTTACTTATCTTGTTTACTCAGTTATAATCAAAGAATACTAAAATAGGCAGTAAACACACTCGAGATGTGCTTGCCATTTTCTCATGTAAACAAAATCTCCTCTACACACAACTTCCACTCAAACCAAGATTAGTATGAACAAAAATTCCTTCTAATCTATCCTAAGATCTCACAACTAGCTAGGCTCTAATACCAAATAAAAGGGAAGCCTAATAAAACTTCCCATATTAATCTAAGGAGAGAGTATTGTAGTAAAGAAAATCATACAGTTTTAAACAAGAAAGAATAAGAACACACAAAATAGATGACATAGTGTACACTCTAGGAAAACCATTTCAAGAGAAAAGCAAGTCTTCAAATCTCAAATCAATGTATTATAAGTAAATTTGATTACAAAACAATCAAGTTCAAGCCTTCACGAAGATCACATTAACATACACTTATGGAGATATTTCGGCAACATAATAATACCTGCAATGGCATATCATAATATTTCCATTCTAAGCACTCAATATATTGACAAGACCAAAACCACAAACTAAAAATGGTTTTTAAAACCATGTGCTAGAAACCATGGGATAAATTAGGCACCCAATGCAAATTATCCAATGCCAAAAATTATGGTGAATTAACTAACAGTCAAAATAGAAACCATGATTGCCAACTTGAGCACTCCATTTGGTCTTATCCTCCTTTTTAGAAAGATGCTCCTTAATTTTCTCCTGGTTCACACTTAAACTTCCTCTTATTATGCTATTTCTATAACAACTCTTACACACTTTACAAGTTGTCATAGTTACATTTAGCAACTTCCATGACACTAAATGAGATTTACAAATTGGTAAACTCAAAACTACAAGTGACACATAGTGCAACTCCAAGTGGGATGCCCCAATTATGCGGGTATATGTAAATTGCCTTGCCAAATCTGATATAAAATCTCTGTTTTTTTGCCTTGGGAATTTTGGCAAACACTTGGTGTGCAAACTGAAAATTGCTGGTAATTGCTTTCTGTTTGAATTGTTTTGGTTTTGAATGATGCAATGGTGTTTGAAATCATCAACTATCAAAGCTAAATGTCTACAAATGCAACCTGAGATGAAGTGCAAGTATTTTTGTATTTTCCCAATGCAATAGATGACTGAATTTCATGAAAATGTGCAACTACAGCAAACTGGTATTTTGTCAAACAATTTGTGTGCAAACCCAAACTCCATGATATTGCAATATTATGATCTCCAAAGTGTTTATAAACTTGGAACCAAATATTATGACTGATTTACAATATCAAGTGCAATTGGACAGCTAACAAGATTCCACCAAAAGCCTATCCTATATGCAGATGTACTTTTCATAAAATGCAAGATTACAATATGAAGTTGCTGCTGGGCAGCGATTAACCTTTCTACAATCCAATCTTCTAAATGAATGCAATGTCTACAAAAATGAAGGAACCTGGAAATGACGCCATGGATAGATAAGATGCAGCAAACCGAATTCGATCTTCTCAAATCATCTTCTTCTTGGCAGCGATTTTCTCCCTTGATGCTAGGCGAATCTTCTCCAACCCAAACTGTAATTTTATCTGCCTTCAAAGCTGAAATAAAACTGGTCTTTTGAGCGCCCAGCTTTGTCACCAATTCAGTCCTAATTCATCCTCTCAAGGCCACGCCTAAATGCCCAAAGGAGAGCCACGATTTTTTATGATAATCAATATAAAAATCGAATCACCCTTGAATATGGAAATTCGTCCTTTCAGCTGCAAAATCGTCCTTCAACTGTGATTTAGATTCTCTTCCCAAACTGAAAAATGATTATCAAAATTCTGTGAATGTATTTCTCCAAAAATCGAACTCCCAATGCAAATGCTCAATAACCTCCAAACTGAAAATGACTTCACCAAAAATCTGCAATTATTCTTCAATTTGAATTCTCCAAAATTTGGCCAAAGGCCATTAAATTTTGCCACCAATGGAAGACTGAAGTATCTCCCTCTCCAATCCAGCTAGGGTTGATATTGCACAACCGAAACCAGTACTCAAGAGTCTTCAAACCCTCGAGCAATGCAAGCACTCAGCTTATACCTCATAGGCATGAAAATAGATGAACTCAAGATATGTCAAATGGCTTGCATTCAGCCCCTTCTAAAGAATTATCAACCATCACCAAGAAGCTTCTAGAAAATAATATTATTTTATTCTTCAAGTGACTTTATAATATAACATTTATTTTTAAGTCACTTTATTAAATTAATTAAATATAAAGCTATATTTTTATATTAATTTATTGAGATAACTTTACAAGTAATTAATTTAATATTTATTCCCTTATTTCTCCTTTTAGCCTTTCGAGAATAATTAAAGGCTAAACGATGTATCCCCTTCTAGTTGACATCGACATATCACAGGATTAGCCTATTAACGGCTCTCATAGGCTAATGAGGCATGGTGAGAGTCATTTTGCAGTCACTTGGTGATTACTTGGCTCAGTTTTTATTGGAGTAAGGTTTTCCATTATATTTCATCATTATTTCTATTTATGGAAACCTTATTTTATAATTTGATGTTGAGATGCACTTTATTAATAATATAATATTTTAATATTTCATAAAGTGCAAAAAGATTAAAAAAATACTGGAATCTTCTAGAAGTCAAAGGATAATATTATTTTATTGAGGCCGACCTCTAGAGGAAATGCATAAATAGACCTTGAGGTCTCACCATTTGGGCATCCAGATTTGATGAATTGTTGATTGGTGAATTCTTCTTGAGTATTTGTGGAGCCAAGTGGTCTGCAGATAATCAGATTGTCTTTGGGAACGAAAACTCCCATTGATAGCAATTTTGAGGGTGTGAAATATCACCTGAATTATTGCAGATTGGAGGTGATATTTCAGTCACTTCATTAGGGCAGAAAATTTGTGGCCTAAGGCCAATTTTGAAGACTACGATTATAGGAGTTGGCTGGCATTGAAGAATAGTGTCTTGTGGCATCGAATCTTTGAAGGGAAAGGTCAGATCTACATTGGGCAAATCTGAAGCCAAGTCTGAAGCAAACAGGGACGCCTTTGGAGGAGCATTTTAATTCATTCCAGCTCATAACCAGGTCGATTCCTCTTGGAGATTGGTGCGCCTCATTTCCAGGGTTATGTTGATCATGTTAGAAGTTATTGGAGGCTTGGAGGGTTAGTAGATTATTTTATTTCATCATTTTCAGTCAGAACAGGGGTGACTTCTTCAGAAATTCGTATTGTTTGCATATGGTCTTCAACTTCCAGAATATTCACTGCTTCTTCATTGGGAATACCAGGCGGCTCCTAAACCAGGTTCTTTTGTTATTTTCATGCATGTTAGATGACATTAGTTGCATAATAGGAGGTACGGCTGTAGGTGACAGTCAATATCAGACTTTAGCATTAATTCTTATGTAATTTGCCAAGAGTCTTGGCTGAGTTGAATTTATCATTGTATTGGAAAGAATATTGCATTGATGGAGTAATAAGTAGTTTCTCAAATTCATGTTACAATTGTGCAATCAAAGTTTGAAATCAGATTTAGAGTTTGCAAGCCAATTGTTTGTAAAAATGTCTTGGCTGTAGATGCATCATATTTTCTTAGTGCTTTATCTAAATTGCATTAAAAATTGAAGAGAGCATAATATTTCATTGAGGAGCTTGCATAGAAATTGTAGAAGTGTTTAAAAACTATCTTAGCATCCATTTCTATCAAGCAACTTCAAACTGAAACCCTACATCAGCAAGTTACGAGTTTGCACATGAACTGTTTGACGAAATTACAAGCAGCAAATTAGGGCAAATTGTGGTCAGTTTTGAGTTAGGCTCATTACAGTGGTATCAGAGCGGTTTCCTGCCATCCTTTGGGTCAGAAATTGTCTTCATTTATGCAACAAAGTGACAGGACCAAGAGATATACAGCTAGAGAAGAAAGGAAGCAAACACAAGACACCTTATCAGCAGCTATTGCAGCAAGGGACAAAGAGATTAGTGGTCCTATGGAGGAAAGAAGAGAGGGAAGTCCTCCTAGAAATGGAAGAGATGGTGATAGAGAGGTACTTGACACTTTGAGGGGTCTAAGGGATGGTCAACATCAGGTATCTGGGGTACTTCAGCGGCTTGAAAACACTCTACAGCAATTGATCTTACCTAGAAGGCAGCCCCAAGGTCATGAAGATGACAGGAGCATAGCAGGTTCAAGGAGAGTACAAAGGGCATCTTCTCGCACTGCAGATAGACCTACACGACCCACATTCTTGAGGGAAGAACGTATAGTAGAAGAGAATGTTGAAGATGTTGAGGAGCCTACCTTCGCTGATGCATATATGGCTGCTCATGATGAATGGCAACTATTGACACCAGAAGCTCGAGAGCTTATGTATTTTGATTGTTTTGTACAAATGAGGATGGACTACTACAGGTCTCGACAGGAGAGGAGACCTCGGAATCAGAATAAGGACCTTAAGCAAGCTACTAATAAGCTCACATTGTCCATGTTTGATGGTAGTGGCAAGATTACTGCACAGTCATGGATTCATAAGTTGGATACCTTCTTGGCTCTTCGACCCATGACAGAAGAAGAAGCCATCAAGTTTGCCACTTTGCACCTGGAAGGAGCAGCACACGAATGGTGGTATCATGGATTGGTAACACTACAGCATAATCAGATTACATCCTATCAAGAGTTTGTGGACAGACTTGTGGAACGTTTTGATAGGAAAGACCAGAATCATATTTCAGGGATTTAGCCCAACTCAAGCAAGTTGGAAGTTTGGAGAGTTACATTGGAGATTTTCAGAAATTATCGGTGATGGTTCCTAACATCTCAGAGAGACGGTTGGTGGTCCTATTTATTGAAGGATTAATGGAGCCTATGAGAGGATGGATAAAAGCCTTTGATCCTCCTACTCTTCAGGAGGCTATGAAGAAGGCTAGGAGTATGGAACTGTCAACACCACAGAATAAGTTTGTATCAAAAGGATCTTCCTCGTATCGAGATAATAAATCTTTCTCTAAGAAGAAGAACAAACCAGACTTCAAGGGCAAATCAGCAACACCTTTGGATCGTGACACACTCAATGAATTAAGGAAGAAGAAGTTGTGTTTCTATTGTAAGGGGCCTTATGATGCAAATCATGATTGTCCCTTGAGACCAAAGGGAAAGGCTAATAGAGTAATGTGGGCATATTATGAAGACTCTGAATCAGAAAAATCAGATCAGCAATCTGATTCTGAAGACTCAGGGGCAGAGCAGGAGGAAGAAAAGCATGAAAGTGAAGAGGAACATGAAGGAGCAACGAGGCAACATGATGCACACATCACTAGCATCCAACAGGAGGGTTCATTTAGGATGCGTGGGGTCCTAGCGGGGCAAAAGATAATCACTCTTCTTGATACAGGGGCAACTCACAACTTCATTGATGCTCGTTTGGTTGATAGGAGAGGCATCAGGACAGAGGAATTTGAGGGGATAAGGGTTAAGGTTGCAGATGGCTATACCCTCAAATGTGAAAAGAGAATTCCAGACTTGCCCATACGATTGAACAACTATGAGTTCAAGACGGACTTCTATGTGGTGAACATGGGTGATACTGACATGGTGCTTGGCATGAGATGGTTACATGATATTGGGAAATTCACCCTTGATCTTAGAGAGATGGAGATGTCTTTCCAGGTTGATGGAAAGACTCATGTTCTTAAGGCAATTCGAGACTCTAGTTTCAGGATGATCTCATTCAGGAGGATGGCGAGGCTAGTAAGACATGATATGGTAGAGTGGGCAGCAGAATGTGTGTTGATGCCTACACAAGGGGAACAACAGAAACCAGAGTACCATCCAGATATCCAGGAGTTAAGGATTAAGCATACGAAGGTGTTTAGCGAGATTCCTCCAGGCAGACCTCCAGATCGAGGGATTGAGCATATCATCGAGTTGGAGGAGGGCGCCAAGCCTGTCATAGTCACTCCATACAGACATCCCAAGCGACTCAAGGATGAAATTGAAAAGACAATTAATGAGTTGCTGGCCATGGGACATATTAGACCAAGTAAGTCTCCTTTTGCATCTTCAGTAGTGCTGGTTAAGAAAAAAGATGGTACATTGCGGATGTGTATTGATTACAGACTCTTGAATAAGTGAACAATAAAGAACAGATATCCCATCCCTAGAATTGATGAGTTAATAGATGAAGTTACATGGTGCACATTTCTTCTCCAAAATTGATCTGAGGTCTGGTTATCATCAGATTCGGGTTAGGGAACAGGACATTGAGAAGACTGCATTTAGGTGCCATTGTGGGCATTTTGAGTTTATGGTTATGCCATTTGGATTAACCAATGCTCCCGCAACATTTCAGTCTACAATGAACCGGGTCTTCCATTCACAGTTGAGGAGGTATGTACTGGTATTCTTTGATGATATTTTGGTGTACAGTAAAACATGGGATGATCATATAGCACATCTTGACATAGTATTGGGCATTTTGGGGAAAGAGTCCTTGTATGCAAAGGAGTCTAAGTGTGACTTAGAGATGACAGAGTTACTATATCTTGGTCACATCATCAATTCTGAGGGAGTACGTATGGATCCTGAAAAGATTAAGGCGATTGTTGAATGGCCTACACCAGTGAATCTTACTCAGCTCAGAGGATTTTTGGGGTTGTGTGGATTCTACCGCAGATTTGTTAATGGATATTCACGCCATGCAGCACCACTCACAGACTTGACCAAGAAAGGGGCTTTTGTTTGGACTCCAGAGGCGTAGGATTGCTTTGAGATGTTCAAACTAATCATGACTACATGCCCGGTGCTTGCTTTGCCAGATTTTTCTAAACCCTTTGAGCTGCAATGTGATGCTTCAGGAGAGGGAATTGGTGCAGTCCTTATGCAGGACAAACATCCGATTGCTTTTGAGAGTCGGAAGCTTCGTGGTCCAGAGAGGGGATATAGCATATATGATAAGGAGATGTTGGCCATTATGCATGCGTTGGCCAAATTCAGACAGTATTTGGTGGGCAGCAAATTTGTGGTTAAGACAGACCACAACAGCTTGAGGCACTTCCTTGGGCAACGGGATCTTAATGATCGTCAGCAAAAATGGGTGAGTAAGCTACAATCATATGACTTTGATATTTCCTTTGTTAAAGGAACACAGAATATTGTGGCCGATGCTTTATCCCGACGTCCCCACTTAAGCTCTATGACTGGGATTGCGGAAGATTGGAGGCACCTGATAGTGGCAGAATATGTTAAGGACAGTTGGGCTACAAGGATTGTTGATGGATCAGTGCAGGATGACAGGTACACAGTTGTAAATGATCTTATCATTTACAAGGGGAGGATCTATTTGATTCCAGGATCGGAAATGAAAATCACCATTTTGAGGGCCTTCCATGATGCACCTATGGCAGGACATCCCGGTTTTTTCAAAACTTATAAACAGGTGCGAGAGAGGTTTACATGGAAAGGCCTTAAATCAGATGTATTGCAGTATGTTAGAGAATGTCCTGTTTGTCAGCAAAATAAACATGAGCACACACCCTGCAGGCTTACTTCAGCCACTTCCAATCCCTGACAGGAAGTGGGAGTGTTTGTCGATGGACTTCATCACTGGCTTGCCGAAAGCCCAGGGGCGAGATTGTATCTATGTGGTTGTAGATCGTTTGACTAAATTTGCTCACTTCTTTCCGATCACATCTACATATACAGCTATTCAGGTAGCAGAGTTGTTCTTCCAGGAGGTTTTCAGACTGCATGGGCTACCTCGGAACATTGTCAGTGATAGAGATAGTCGATTCATGAGCCACTTTTGGCAGGAGCTATTCAGGCTATGTGGGACAGAACTCTCTCCGAGCACTAGTTACCACCCACAGACCGACGGACAGACAAGAAATAGTAAATAAATGGGTGGAAGGGTATTTGAGGAACTACATCGCAGGACAGCAGAAGGGGTGGGTCAAGTGGCTATATCTTTGTGAGTATTGCTACAATACCACTTACCATCTCTCTATTCAGATGACACCATTCATGGCCTTGTATGGATATGATGCGCCTAATTTCCTGGACCTCTTGTTGAGTGACAGTCGTGTGCCTAGTGCTGGTGGTCTCTTACAGGATAATCAGGACATTATGAGGGCTTTACGGGAAAATATTCAAAAGGCACAAAACCAACAAAAGCAGTATGCAGATCAGAAGAGGGTTGAGTGCTCCTTCGAGGTTGGTGATATGGTGTACTTGATGTTGCAGCCTTATAGGCAGTCCACTCTCAAGAGGAGCGGAGCAGAAAAGCTTAAGCCACGTTACTATGGTCCTTTTAGGATTATCAGGAGGATAGGAGAAGTGGCTTATGAGTTGGAATTGCCTGCTGACAGTAGCGTGCATAATATATTCCATGTATCTCGCCTCAAAAGGGCGTTGGGACCCCGTTAGTTCCCTCCACAACATTGCCACCATTAAATGATGAGGGAAAATTGATTTTGGTGCCGGAGGCCATATTGGACGTTCGTGAGAAGACTATGCGGAAACGAGTTATCAGTGAATACCTGATCAAGTGGAAGGACTTACCAGTTGAGGATGCGACATGGGAGAGTGAGGAGATCTTGCAGCATCCTGAATTTAGATTGCTTGGGGACAAGCAATTTCAGGAGGGTCGGACTGTCATGTCCCCTTCTAGTTGACATCGACATATCAGCGGGATTAGCCTATTAACGGCTCTTGTAGGCTAATGAGGCATGGTGAGAGAGTCATTTTGCAGTCACTTGGTGATTACTTGGCTCAGTTTTTGATTGGAGTAAGGTTTTCCATTATATTTCATCATTATTTCTATTTATGGAAACCTTATTTTATAATTTGATGTTGAGATACACTTTATTAATAATATAATATTTTAATATTTCATAAAGTGCAAAAAAGATTAAAATATACTGGAATCTTCTAGAAGTCAAAGGATAATATTATTTTATTGAGGCCGACCTCTAGAGGAAATGCATAAATAGACCTTGAGGTCTCACCATTTGAGCATCCAAATTTGATGAATTGTTGATTGGTGAATTCTTCTTGAGTATTTGTGGAGCCAAGTGGTCTGCAGATAATCAGATTGTCTTAGGGAACGAAAACTCCCATTGATAGCGATTTTGAGGGTGTGAAATATCACCTGAATTATTGCAGATTGGAGGTGATATTTCAGTCACTTCATTAGGGCAAAATTTGTGGCCTAAGGCCAATTTTGAAGACTACGATTATAAGAGTTGCTGGCATTGAAGAATAGTGTCTTGTGGCATTGAATATTTGAAAGGAAAGATCATATCTACATTGGGCAAATCTGAAGCTAAGTCTGAAGCAAACAGGGACGCCATTGGAGGAGCATTTTAATTCATTCCAGCTCATAACCAGATCGATTCCTCTTGGAGATTGGTGCGCCTCATTTCCAGGGTTATGTTGATCATGTTAGAAGTTATTGGAGGCTTGGAGGGTTAGTAGATTATTTTATTTCATCATTTCCAGTCAGAACAGGGGCGACTTCTTCAGAAATTCGTATTGTCTGCATATGGTCTTCAACTTCCAGAATATTCACTGCTTCTTCATTGGGAATACCAGGCGGCTCCTAAACCAGGTTCTTTTGTTATTTTCATGCATGTTAGATGACAGTTAGTTGCATAATAGGAGGTACGGCTGTAGGTGACAGTCAATATCAGACTTTAGCATTAATTCTTATGTAATTTGCCAAGAGTCTTGGCTGAGTTGAATTTATCATTGTATTGGAAAGAATATTGCATTGATGGAGTAATAAGTAGTTTCTCAAATTCATGTTACAATTGTGCAATCAAAGTTTGAAATCAGATTTAGAGTTTGCAAGCCAATTGTTTGTAAAAATGTCTTGGCTGTAGATGCATCATATTTTCTTAGTGCTTTATCTAAATTGCATTAAAAATTGAAGAGAGCATAATATTTCATTGAGGAGCTTGCATAGAAATTGTAGAAGTGTTTAAAAACTATCTTAGCATCCATTTCTATCAAGCAACTTCAAACTGAAACCCTACATCAGCAAGTTACGAGTTTGCACATGAACTGTTTGACGAAATTACAAGCAGCAAATTAGGGCAATTTGTGATCAGATTTGAGCAAGGCTCATTACAAACGATCACCTGGTGGCTACTCAGAAGGGGACATCACAATATAATAATAAATGAATACAAAATTAACTAAATAACTTCAAACATTAGGATTGTAAGGTGTATGACACCTATCCAAAAAGTTTGAAAGCTATACTCATTATTTGGCATTAAGAAGATTACCACCTAATTGTTCTTAGGATGAATTTAAAAGACTAGTCAAAAACAATTTTATCCCATATACCATTAAAGGAAAAGGTATATTGTGACACAATATTATAGGCAAGAACAAGACCAAAGTGTATAAGACTATACAAGCTAAATTCAAAGAAGGGTTGTTCAAATGAATAAGGATGTGCAAGAGGAAGAAACCTTAATGAAATACATAGATGGATTGCATAGCCTTCTAAGGAGGCCTACGTTGCTTTCAAGACCTGCGGACATAGATGAGGCATGTTCTCATGTTTCCTATATAAAGATGGACAAATAGAGAAATCCATCCCCATCTTCAAACACACAAAAACAGCAAGGCAGATGTAAGCCCAAAGGCAAAGGGGGTAAGCTTAGTGCTACTGCTACTAAAAACTTAAAAGTTCTGCTAAACACAGTGAATTGTGATGTTATTGATCATACAAACGAAGCATATTGGAAATTGCACTCAGATCAGCTATATTGATGGTCAACTAACACAATCATTAATCAATTCTCTTCTTCACCATGCTTGAAGACACTTCTAGGACCCAATCTTGCAAGAAAACATCTGAACCAAAGTTGCAGGGGGAATTGATAGAGCAGAATGGAAGCAGAAAACTTCCAAGTGACCAAGACATTCAGGAGGCGGATGTCAGCATCAAGGATATTTCATCAAGCACCATATTTTCTGGGACCAAAATAGTCATTGTGCAACAAAGGTTCACAGGAGGATTTCATTTACAAAGGTTCATGGGAGGGTTTCATTTGCAACCAAAACATGCCTTTTTCTGACCAAAAAACAGAGCCTGTGGGATCAAGAGGACCTCAATTGGGGTTCAAATCCAAGTGCTTTGGGCTCTATTAAAGGATTCTTGCATTATATTTGATAGACAAACCCCTTGAGGACTTGTAAAGGTGACCAAAACTTGTGTAATTTGCATTGTTTGCTTGTGAAGCTAGTGCTCAGGAAGTTGGTGTTGATGTTTATAGCGGCGAGAGATATTTTTCTCTCAATTTAAATTAATAAATAATTAACAAGGCAAGTCGGCCTTGATTACAAATGATATTTTTTATTTTTTATTTCTCAAAAGAGGCTGACCTAGATGAAGAGTCGCCTAGTTTTGTATATATACAAGGTGATGTTCATTCATTCAAATCATCAATTCATTCTTATTCCAATTCACACCTTCAAGGAGAAGTTCACATTTTTGCAGTAGATCGCCATCTTTAGAAGCAGATCAGATTTCAAGGAGATTTATATTCAGTTGTATCAAGAAGAGATTATCTTCATTTATTGTGTCAAGTTCGCCCTTGAGAGGGGTCTGATTTGTAAAGCAGATTTCTGCTCTTATTCGTACTATATATAACAGATATATTTTGGCTGGGTTTTTCTCCCTCGAGAAGGAGGGTTTTCCCAGGGTAATTTGTTGTGTTCTTTGTTCAGTATTTTGTACTTCTGCTTATTTACATTTCTGGTCTAAAACTAACATGGTATCAGAGCGGGTTTAAGCAAGATCGGATCAGATTTGTTTAAGCAGCCAAGTCATCTCCTTATCTAGGGCAGTCTATCTAAGTATCAAAGATGGTGAACGGAGTCAAGGTCGAAGATAGACTTGATGGTGCATCAAATTTCACCTCTTGGAAATTCAGAGTTCTTATTGCCTTAGAAGAAAATGATCTTCTAGATTTCGTGGAAAATGATGTGCCCAAGCCATCTGATGATGCTGAGAAAATTCAATGGAAAAAGAATGGCACGAAGGCTAGGAAGATCTTGATAGACTCCGTGAAGGATCATCTAGTGCCGATTATCTCCAAGATGAAGATAGCCAAAGATATGTTTGAGGCTCTACAAGGATTGTATGAGATCAACAATACTAGCAGAGCTCTTGCCTTGAGACAATAGCTCCATCATATAAAAATGGCTAAAGGACATTCAGTCATCTCCTTCTTCATGAAGATTGTTGAATTGAGAGATCAGCTATGCGCCATTGGAGATATAGTTGAAGATAGAGACCTGGTTATGTTGGCACTGAATGGTCTTCCTCAATCTTGGGAGCCCTTTATCCAAAGCATTAGTGGAAGATCTAAATTGCCCAAGTTTGATCGTCTTTGAGCTGATTGCATTCAAGAGGAATCCAGGTTGGCAACAAGAGGAAATGGACGAAGCTCTCATAATGAAGAAAATCATGTCCTTGCTGCTCAAACTTCCAGAAGGAAAAGAAGAGAAGGAAGAAAAGGCAATTTCAAGAGGAATAGAGATAGAAAATCAGATCCTGCTCCTGAACCAAAGAAGAAGAAGGATCTCTCTCACATTCAATGTTTCAGGTGTGACAAGTATGGTCACTATGCTTGAGATTGCATATCAAGACCAAAGCAACATGCTTCTACTGCAGATGTTGATGATGTGCCACCTCAAAAGGAATCTAGAGACAACTCAAGGGGATTTCTATTTATCTCTGCTCTTTCAAGCAATGTTCCAACCGACAGTGACACTTGGTTGATTGATAGTGATGTTTCACGGCACATTACAGGATATCGAGAACATCTTTTAGACTTGGTAGAAAGAGAAACCAACTTGCAAGTGATAATCGGAGATGATGCTTGTTATTCCATAAAAGGAGCTGGGACCACTTCTCTTCATCTAGATTCTGGCATCCCTCTTCATCTAAGTGATGTCTTGTTTGTACCAGGAATCAAAAGAAATCTTGTCTCCATTTCAGCATTGGAGGACAAAGGGTACCAGGTTGCTTTTTCTGAAGGGAAAGTTCTTGCTTGGCCTAAGAACTCTAGTATCAAATCAGCTCGTGTGATTGGTGTTCGTCAAGAGAGCCTATACAGACTTTCTATTCGTCCAGTTCAGGCATTATTGCACGACTCTATCAGTTCGAGTGAGCTATGGCACAAGAGACTTGCTCACTTACACTTCAGAGCTCTTCCATCTATGGAGAAGATGGTTACTGGGCTACCAAAGCTTAGTTGGAGCACGATGGCATTTGCAGAGGATGTGCACTGGGTAAGAATATCAAGAGTCCCTTTCATAGTAGTGACAGTAGATCAAAAGGAATTTTAGATCTTGTTCATTCTGATTTATGTGGACCAATGTCTGTGGCATCTTTGAGTGGATTTTGGTATTATGTGATTTTCATTGATGACTATTCTCAAAAGACTTGGATTTACTTCTTGAAATCTAAGGAGTCTGAAGAAGTACTTGATAGATTCAAAGAATTCAAGGCTCAAGTTGAAAACATGTCCAAGAAAAGGATTAAGGTTCTGAGATTTGATAATGGAGGAGAATACACTTCTGGAGGTTTTTGTAATTTCTGCATTGAGGCAGGGATCAAGAGGGAGTTTTGTGTTCCATACAATCCTCAGCAAAATGGAGTTGCCGAAAGAAAGAATAGATCCATAGTTGAGGCAGCTAAGGCTATGATTCATGATCAAGACTTACAGACCTTCTTATGGGCAGAAGCTTCCAGAATCGTTGTGTATGTTCATAACAAAAGCCCTCGTCAAATATTGGGAAACATGACTCCTGAAGAGGCCTTCACAGGTGTGAAACCTGAGTTTAGTCATTTAAGAATTTTTGGTTGTCCTATTTACATTCATGTGCCTGAGGATAAAAGATCAAAGCTAGAACCTTCAGGCAAGAAGGGTATTTTGTGGGATACAGTGAGTCTTCAAAGGCCTACAGGGTCTATATTCCAGGGCAGAAATAGAATTGAGATCAATAGGGATGTCTCCTTCGAAAAGGAAGTAGCATTCAAAAGATCTAAAGGGTCTTACATGGAGATAGACAATGAAGAGCAGGAGGCTTCTCAGGATATGGACATATCTCCTGATCATACTCCTGACATTCAGAGGGAGTCCAACGAACCGACCAAGACTATTGATCCAGTTGATCCTATGGAACCAACTGATGGGCCTAGAGACATTGCAGTAGGTCGGAAGAGGCCTCTATGGGCTCGACAAACTATGCAAGAGGCAAAACAATATGCAGCTCCTCGAAGCACCTTTAGGGAAAGCAAGAGACCGCAGAAGTTTCCAAGTTATGTGGCATTGATGAGTCACATCATTGATTCTGAGCCTTCCAATTTTGAGGAAGCATCCAACCAGCAAGTATGGAGAGATGCAATGACAAAAGAATATTAGTCTATCATCAAGAATGATGTATGGGATGTTGTTCCGAGACCTGAAGGGAAATCTGTTGTGTCTTCTAAGCGGCTCTACAAAATCAAGCATGCAGCTAATGGTAGCATTGAGAAGCACAAGGCAAGATTTGCGGCAAGAGGATTCTCTCAGAAGGAGGGAATAGATTATGAGGAGACATTTGCTCTTGTTGCTCAATACACTTCTACCAGGACAATTATTGCCATTGCATCCGCTAAAGGCTGGAAGTTACATCAAATGGACGTAAAGACTGCATTTCTTAATGGTATGATTGAAGAAGTGTACATTGAGCAGCCAGATGGTTTTGTGATTCATGGGAAGGAGTCTCATGTAAGCAGATTGAAGAAGGCATTGTACGACCTTAAGCAAGCACCTCATGCATGGTATGAAAGGATTGATCGATATTTGATGAGCTTGGGATTCTCCAAGAATGATGCAGATTCCAATCTTTACTTCAAGATAGTTGATGGTGAGGCTTTAATATTGGTTCTTTATGTTGATGATTTATTTCTCACTGGAGCAGAGTATCTCATTGGCAAATGCAAGAAAGAGTTAGCCTCCGAGTTTGAGATGAAGGATCTTGGTCTTATGCATTACTTCCTCGGACTGGAAGTGTGGCAAAGACCTAATGAGATTATTCTAAGTCAAGGGAAATACACTATAGATATTTTGAAGAGATTTGGGATGATGGATTGCAAGTCCATGTCTACACCTATGGAGACAAATTTGAAGAAGTTGAGTGACTCTGCAGCCAGTTCAAATTTGGTAGATCCCACCATGTATAGACAGTTGATTGGATCATTGATGTATCTAGTCAATACTAGACCAGACATTTGTTATGCAGTGAGCACTCTTGGCCAATTCATGTGTGAGCCAAGACAAATACATCTAGTCGTGGCAAAGCATATTCTGAGATACTTGTGTGGCACTGTGGGATATGGCTTGAGATATACTTCCTCTGAAGATCTGAAATTACAAGGCTATACTGATTCTAATTGGGCCGGGAGTGTAACTGATAGGAAGAGCATCTCTGGATGTTGCTTCAGTTTGGGGTCTGCCATGATTTCTTGGTGTAGTAGGAAGCAGACTTCTATGGCACTAAGCATTGCAGAGGCTGAATATATTGCAGCATGTGTAGCAGCTCGAGAAGCAGTGTGGCTTCGAAAGCTTCTTGCAGGATTGTTTGGGCAAATGTTGGAGCCGACTGTGATTCATTGTGACAATCAAAGTTGTGTGAAGCTCTCAGTAAATCCAGTGTTTCATGATAGGACAAAGCATGTGGAGATCAAGTATCATTACATCAAAGACATGGTACCGAGGAAAGCAATTCAAATCAAGTACATATGCACTAATGATCAAACTGTTGATATTCTCACCAAGCCTCTCTCCAGAGTGAAGTTTGCACATTTTCGGGACAAGCTTGGAGTAGTGGAGAATGTTGCCCTTGCTGAGAGGGAGACTCAGCATCAATGAGCCTTGCTATAGTGTATATTTCTCTGAGACGGAGAAATATGAGCTGAAAGCCCTCGTACATCTCTGAGACGGAGATGTGCTTCTTTCCACAAATGGGAGTAGCCATGGTGGACGTCATGTTGAGAGACTCCATGACGACATCACGTTGAGAGATTCTGTGATGAACCCTTTGTACTTGTGTTTTTCCACACATGGGAGTAGCCATAGTGGATGTCATGTTGAGAGACTCCATAACAACATCATGTTGAGAGACTCCGTGATGGACACTTTTGTGTACATGTTTCTTTCCACACATGGGGGTAGCCATGGGGGATGTCATGTTGAGAGACTCCATGACAACATCACGTTGAGAGACTCCGTGATGAACTCTTGTACATCTCTGAGACTGAGATGTGGTTTTCCACTATTGGGTGTAGCCATTGTGGACGTCATGTCGAGAGACTCCATGATGAGGATTACTGGAAAAATACCTCCCTAGCTAAGAGGGAGTGTTGATGTTTATAGTGGCGAGAGATATTTTTCTCTCAATTTAAATTAATAAATAATTAGCAAGGCAAGTCGGCCTTGATTACAAATGATATTTTTTATTTTTTATTTCTCAAAAGAGGCCGACCTAGATGAAGAGTCGCCTAGTTTTGTATATATACAAGGTGATGTTCATTCATTCAAATCATCAATTCATTCTTATTCCAATTCGCACCTTCAAGGAGAAGTTCACATTTTTGCAGCAAATCGCCATCTTTAGAAGCAGATCAAATTTCAAGGAGATTTATATTCAGTTGTATCAAGAAGAGATTATCTTCATTTATTGTGTCAAGTTCGCCCTTGAGAAGGGTCAGATTTGTAAAGCAGATTTCTGCTCTTATTCGTACTATATATAAGAGATATATTTTGGCTGAGTTTTTCTCCCTAGAGAAGGAGGGTTTTCCCAGAGTAATTTGCTGTGTTGTTTGTTCAGTATTTTGTACTTCTGCTTATTTACGTTTCTCGTCTAAAACTAACAGTTGGGTGCAAGTAGGATTGTGTGATTCAGTTAATTGTAGAGCTGATTTGCAGGTATTGGATTGTCGGTGTTGCAAAGTATTTCTAGTGCTCTTGTAGCAAGTCACTTGTAAATAATTTGGGAAGATATTGGCTTGAGAAGGCTTATACCTCACTCTTCCTAGATTTTTTCACCCACTGGTTTCTCTGGATAAATTCTCTGTTATGCACTGTTTTTCTAATGTGTTTCAGTTCGTTCATGTTCACTGAATTCTCCTTACATTTCAGCACTTAAAAAACTCATTTTAGGATGCCTAAAAGTTGTTTCCTTCAATTCTTTTATGGAACACCAATCAATTTTGAGTAGCAAGTTCTTAAGATTCATATAAATAAATTAAGTAATGTTATATCCATACTAATTACAGATCACAATCTTCAGCCACATGGCGAAAATCATAGGTAACGGTTGTATAATTTCAGCTGCCCCTGCCCATTCATCCCTAGAATTCTGTAAAGAGCCCAGTTGGCTCCAACTCAAACCCCAACTCAAACCCCTGTGTAAACTGCTTGTTTTTTTGTGTTTTGTTTGTTTTGAGAGAAATGTAGACAAAAGTAGAAGGGGCGAAAAGCATAAAAATGCAAATAATACTGATATTCAAGAATTTATTGAGCAACTGCAAGTCTAATTAAGATCTGGCAATACATACAAAGAGATTATACACAAACAACGTACCCGAAAACCTCCAGAATAATTAAATAAGAAAGTACAGAGTATGCCAGGCAAAGTGTGCTGAAACAGATGAAATGCTACCTTTGGACCTCAGATCTGCTTTCTCCCACGCAGTAGCTGGTGAAAAGGAGCGGAGAAGGTGGGACGCCCATGAAGAAGCCAAGAAACAGTCAGAATGGAAGGCGTTTTGGCCTCCAAGTTCACACGCCCTTCTCTGGTGAACACGCCTTTGCACAGGAAAATACGGCCTCTGCAAGAAATGGTACGGCCTTATTGAAAATGCTGGAAATCTGAATGAAGATGGCGCCTCTGATGAAGAACCCCTCTCCCTTATTGTAAACAAGTAAATACTGAACAGAAACTCAGATCTATGCACAGAAGAACTTCTAGATGAAGCTCCCACAATGGCAACCATTCGACTGGTGTCTCACAGCCTCACAATCACAGATTCAATGAAGAATTCTTGCTCTTCAATGAAGTTTTTCCTGAAACCCTTGTCCTCAGACAAAATCACAGAGAAGATGAAAGTTGCAATGTCAAATAATCATAAGTGAGTTTGAATTGCCTTTCCTTCCTTATATCTCCAAAAAGGCACGCACTTCTAAAAGCCACGCACTTTTGCTTTTAAAATACAAAAAAATGTATTTAAATTCCTTTTAATAGTTTTTAATCCCACTTTATGAAGTGAGTGCACCTTTAATTTGACTTAAGTGATTTATTTCATCACTTTATAATCCTTAAGTCACCATTTAAATATATTTAAGTGGCTTTTAACTCTTATAAAGTCAATTTGACTTTATAATTTACCAATAAGTAAAATAATTAACTTAACCACCAAAATATTCATAACTCCCTCCAAACTCTGTAATTCTCCGTGCCATCAGAAGCTAGTGAACACTATGCTACAAATGCCTGCATTGAAACCAATACTGAAGTGAAGGGGTGGGAATGACAAAACCCACCAAAATGGCCACTGACCCTCTAATCAGATCATGTCAGCCTACAAGGGTCCAAGAGATAGGCTAACTCAACTGCTCCTGAAACTGACTAGAATGGGGACATTACAAATTTTGTATCTGAAGCCATAGCAACTCCTGCATTGTAGGTAGGAAGAGGAATCCAAAATATCCGTTCCACTATTTAAAAACCATGCATTGGACTAAACAGGCCTATAAGAGAGAAACAGTGTGCTGCTAGAAGGGGGTCCCATGGATGTGGCTTCAGTTCATACTCTTATTGCATAGGTGATTCCATGGGAAGCTATATTAAAGGATTTTGCGGAAACCTTGACCAAACCTGAACCAGTCCAGACCAGATTCCAATCCTGGTCCTATCTGAGTTTACCTATTTGAGTGATGTGTTGCAAAAGGTATGAAAGAACTATTGTTTGTGGGGTGTTTGCAGCTCCTAAGGTCACCCATCCCGGTACTACTCCAGCTCAAGCACGCTTAACCACAGAGTTTCCCCCAAGGTTAAGCCCACTTAGCTTGCAACCCCATTTCCAAAACCTTCAACAAGTGTTGTGCCTTATGAACCATTCATTATACAGCCCCTTTTAGCTCACCAATTGATAAGTAGAAGGTATTTTCTTGCTGAAGGTTTTGCAAATGGGGTTGCAAGCTAAGTGGGCTTAACCTTGGGGGAAACTCCGTGGTTAAGCACGCTTGAGCTGGAGTAGTACCGGGATGGGTGACCTCCCAGGAAGGCCTAGTGCTTCACCTCTGTGAGCATCACCTAGACGCAATGAGTGCTAAGTGGACCATTCACTATCATGAGAGATGGGTTCTTGTGAACCACTACTCATGAAACATGAGTCAATGAGTTTGACTCGTAAAACTGCACGGTTAAATTCTGATAGCAATATCACACTTATTTAGTTGTTTCGCTTTTGACATCCATTCAACTCATAAAATTAAGAGAAACAACCAATATGATTGCAATAATGGTGAAATTTGGTTTACAGGATCCTTATAGAAACATTTTGGTATGGCATCTGCCAATCCACTGTCAAAATCTGTTTGCTGCTTTCCTTGATAAATGTCATTTTACTCCAACCCTAAGGGGTTAGTTATTTCTATTGACAGGATGTAATGCACAATGCATCTTTGGATCACGAGTCAAAAACAGATTCACTAATATAAATCATTTTGATTTATCTTTAACATTTGGCAATTGGCATTGAATTATCAATAATCAGCTGTGTTATGCATTTAATTTTGTACATTTTGTGCAAACAAGGTATATTTCTATATAATTTATTTTTATTTATGTATTCACCAAACTGTCTAGCCCAAAACGGTGAACATAGATGGAAGGTATAAATTGTGCAAGCAAAAGAACTCCAAATTTTCACCCTAGAAATAGGAAAATGCACTTCTATTGTAGGAATGTTTACATGGGTGCTGCAGAGAGGGTACTGGAAGTTTGCTATACCTGAAGAAATATTTTAGGATCCATCTCTGTTAAATGGCAGCTCTTTATCGATGCAAGGTATTTCATAATTTCTTATAAATATAAACTAATGGTTTATTTGGATTCTCCTAAAGAATGCAACCACAAAAGCAACAAAGTTTGCTGCGGCAAACTAATTGACCTACTCGTTGCCCTCTCATCCAGGACAGCACCATTACTCTCTAGACATTGCTTATGGGGTAATTGGTCAACAGCAGAATTACATACTAGGGCAGTAAACCAATTGGTTGACCAATGGCCCTCTTATCCATGACAGGGGCATTACTTTAGTATGTGGAATTGAATCCAACTGTTGACTATGGCACAATCAGCTGCATAGTTTCCTCCACACCATTGTAGGGTACTGCTTCTCTGCTGCACGCCGTTGTGGGGTACTAAGGTATCCTATAAAGAGTCCTTACTAGTAAATTAGCATGTGTTCAGAGTCCACCGTGTAAGGGGCTGCCAGGTTTTTCTCAGCTAGTGCTGCTCAAAGAATTTTGGAGCCTTTAACCTAAAACTTGATCCGATGCAATTTTGAATTTGTTTCCCTTACAAGAGATAGAAAGCCCTAGAGTTAGTAAATATAGATTGAAGTTTCCGCCAACATATATATTTAACAAATGCCACCTGGCCAAAGCGGGGCCAAGTGGTTTCTGAAAGCTCTGGTATACCCTCTTCACGGAGGGTTGTAAGGCAGTGGTTCAATGGAAGTGGTGCTGTTAAGTTTTCTCTGTGGGTTCTATTCAAAAATTTCAGGAGCGGTTTCATAAAGATAAATCTCGTACAAATAAAATTGGGGAAAATTATGCAGCCAACCAATTGCCCCAAAACTAACGATTGGATTCACTTCCAACTCAATGTACTATGCCAGTTCAACAAGCAGTATTATAGATTGGATATGCTTTGGGGCATTTTAGAAAACTGAGTATGTATATCAGCGAAAAGATAGGGCACTATATAAAATTGTAAACTGGAAATCTTTTTGAGAATAATATAAAATTGAATATGAACGATCTATCAATTAGAAAATTGGTGTTTCAATCCAAAATTGCAAGTAATGATAATTCATAAATTGATAGTTATGAGTTTTCCACAACCTATGAAATTAGTAGGTAGTGCTTTTAGATTCAACTATGTGTAATTTTTGCATCACAAAGTAAAATCAAAAAGCACTCTCCACTAAACTGGAAATGTTTGGACAGAATTAGCAATTGGGAAATTTTAAAATTGCAGATAATGATAACTCATGCATACCCATGTGGCAGAGTGACCCAATGTAGCAAAGGCAAATCTGTGGTTAGGATTAATAGTTAATTTGGCGTGAACAAAGAGTAGGATGGCTTGTTTAACAGAATCCATGCGTGAGAGGCCTGTCCCTTTGGCGCTCACAGATTTCAACTCGGTTTCCATTTGGCGATCTGTGTCTATGCACAAAATGATGTCTTCGTAAGAGTGTTGGAGTTTCAGGGGATTATATGATGGCACCACTGCCATTGGATTAACTCCAACTCCTCCTCTGACTTCGACTGAATCTGCCGTGGATTGCATTTTTTTAACCAAAATTCTTGATCAATCTATCGTTACAATTTTAACATTTCTTAACCACTAGCATTATATATAATCTCTATTGTAGAGCTTCCGGAAGTTTTCAAATCCCTAAGAGTGTGGGATGTGTGTAAAATTGGGGTTATCTTCATGATCCCATGCAGCTGCTTGATGTTTTTCGGGAGAAATTAAGCAATTAAAATTGTGGAGCGATTAAAATTTAAGAGTTTGGAAATTAGAATTTTAAGTATTGCGGAAAAGGAATAGGGGGAGAGGGCGCATAGTAGGGCAGCCTGGGATTTTTAATTTCATAACATGAAAAGTCTAAATTTTGTACAGCAGTTTACTTGTCAATTCATCTGTCTAAAAAAAATATTTTTAGGGTCACATCATCAAATATAATGCCACATCAGCATGTTTTTTGTAAAACCATATAGGGGCCCATAATAGGGCACTAAGTACCTGAACATGTTTGGCTGATGTGGCATCACAAGATTTGTCAGATTATGTATTTTATGAAAAAAAGTGTTTTACAAGTGAATATTAAATGCTCCATTGTGGAGCCCACATATATCTACTTCATTCCTCTCTTCTTTAATATTTTTTTTTAAATGTATTTAAATTTTACCTTTAAAAATTGTTTTATGGTGGTATATTAATAATAAAATAAAAGAATTTGTTATATTTTTATATAAATATATGAAGATATAAAAATAAAAAAAATATGAGATCGTTAACTAAAATATTTTAAAAAAATTAAACAATCACTATTAAAAAAGTTGTTAAGCATATGTATGAGATCATAATGTTGGTTTAATGGAAAGTTAGTTATTAATTGGTTCACAAAAAACTATCTAAATTGAGTAGTACAATTGGTAATATATGCATAGAAAAAAGTGGTTTGTAGCTTTA
>VDFB02188998.1:0-18982 GCA_007258455.2 Sequoia sempervirens | reverse complement strand
ACATAATAGATTTTAATTACCATTTAAATAAAACAAAAAATATATTTTATTCCTCGAAGGCTCCACAAATCAAATGATCAAACTAAGACAAGTATCATTCAAGAACACAACATGAAGTAGATTAAACTCCGATTGCTTCTGTTGTTATTAAAACATATAAGCAATATTTACAAAGCTGGCACAATCACCAGTGTACAGAGAATCTGTGTCTCAAAATTTTTTCCAACTACACTAAGAGAATTCAGAAAATGCATTACAGTCTACACTGAAATCTAATTGCTAACCAAGAAGAAAAGAAAAGCTCTCATTACTGAGAATCAAGATGTAACTCTATCTCCTTTTGTTAACTTACTAACTCCTAACAGTTCTAATCTAGAAGTCCTTAAACTAAAAGTTTTTATAGTAGAAGTTCTAACTCTGAATTTCTAACCCTAGAGGTTCCCCCCTTTACAAAGAGTCAAGCATGCCTTATATACAGAATGTACAAGAAAGGATGCCCTGTCCCCTACACTAGGGTTTACCAAAATATCTGCATCTAAGAGAGTCAGCTCTCAGATCTTTATGAGGAAAGTCAAAACTGCATTCAATGTGAATCCTAGTTGTCCATGCCAATGAAAGGTTCCTAGAAAAGATCTGTAGATCTTTTGCTGCAGCAGCATTAATTCTTCCGTCTTTATGTCCACCTTCAAACTCTATTGGGGAGGGCTTGTATGCTCCAGGATATCTGCATTAATATTGATCTGCTTCTGCCAACAGTGATCACCACAGGTGTCCCCTTAAGTCATGATTTCCTCATTCCTCGACTCTCCTTTTTTTTTGGACTTTTCATGCGTTGACCACCCTCTGGAAGTGCCATCGGGTCTTCCTATAGATCTTTGCACAGTTTGAGCCAATCCACTGTCATTTGTTCTCAGAAGGAACCCCATCTGATTCATATTTTGTCGATTGTTAGACAGGGGTGGTCAATCAGTCAATGGCCCATCATGTTTCTTCTGATTGGACAATCATAGGCCACGTAAGACTCTTCGGTGGTTAAAATCTGTTTGCTTAGCATTTCCCGTCGGTGAGACACCCCTGGTGTCTCCCCAATGTGATTTCATCCCCCAACAACTATCTTCCCCGAGCTTCAAATTGTGTATTTCGCTATGACTTCCTTTCTTCAAGACCTCTTCGCAAAGACATGATCCTTCGCCAAGCTTCCTCCGCATGTTCTTTCGATGAGGGCCCCCTTTTATGTCGGCAGGACCTAGGCACCTCAGCAAGACCTCTTGGCACATACCTTTCCTCTCTGCGAACTCACTCCATGTCACTGAGACTTATCAAAATCGGGGAGACATTACCCCGGTCTCTCTTCTCTTACCGAGCCCCTCCTCTTCTTCGATGAGACACTTCGTGTCGGTGAAATGCTTTTCCAAAGGAAATACCTCTCGGCGAGATCCTATCGAGCTCATCCTTCTTTCGGCGAGACCTAGTTTCCTTGGCATGAGATCACACCGAATCCCCTTTTTCCTTCGCTGAGACAGTCTGAAATTGCCCAAACATTTCACTGAATTCCCTTTATTCTTCTGGAGTCTCTTCGAGCTCTTTCATTTTGACATGACCTTCGAACTCTCTAAGACCTTACACCGAGGTCTTGTCCTTCGCCAAGTGCTCATTTGAGTTTAGGGCGAGTTCGTTTAGTCGATGAGACATCCCGCCGAACCCTAGATCTTTCAGCAAGCTCGTTTAGTCCATTTGGTGAGACAATCTCACATCGGTGAGACCTTTGGCCAAAGCCACTCCATTTTGCCGATGTTGTTTCTACTTCTTCGATGAGACCCAATACACTTTCTAAGACTTCATAGCGAGCCCAAATCACTACGCCGATGTCGCCTTTGTCGCTGTGACCGGACCTCTTCGGCCAGACATTATGCTGAAGGTTTTATCCTTTGAAGATTTTCCATTTCGAGGAGACACTGATGTAGTCACACTAAAATGAAATCTTTGTTAGGTGGTTCGTTGTAGCACCCATTCGTCGGGAAGACGTCTTGTAGACACCTCATGTCCCGGCGAGAACCTTACTAATTCATCCCGTTGTCACTGTGGCATACTAATTTTCTCATCAAAGACCACCTTTGAAATCCCTTAGCGCTGTATTGGTGTGACCACCCATTGTCGCTGAGACCTCTGGGTGATGCTATGCTACTTCGCCGATATGTTGACCCTTCATGTTTCAGCAAGACTCTTGGCATTCGGTGAGAGCACACGCCGAAGAGAAGAACTCTCGCTGAAGTGTTTGTCGGTATGCACTAGTCAGTGAGACATGAAGCCCTTGCCGAGACCTCTCTCTGAAGGAAACCCCTCATGCCAAAAGGAAAATCATGTCACTGGGAGGATGACCCTTGTCTTGCCGATAGATCCTTCATTTGATTTTTGATCGCGGTGGAATCTCTAGGGTCTAGCCAAAAGGAACATAAGCGCAAACTTAAACCAAACAAACCAGAGGTCAGGGAGACCTTGATAACCCTACACCGATAAGATGCACAATGGGGAGTGTTCTGATTCTTTGGGATTTCGAATAGTGAGAGTCGAGCCACCAGTCGGCAAGAGGTTAGAAAAATCTTTCCGACCTTTTCCTTAGCGGATTTTTAGGACCAAATGGACTGAGGACAGTCCTCAACTGGGCTCCCCTGACAAATATCATCCTGTAGTAGGATTTAATCCTGCATTCAACAAGAAGACCACAGTAAGGAGCAGAACAATAGTAGTCAATTAATCAAAAGCATTATTGAAACGAATCCCATGCTAGTAAGGTGCAGTTAAATTCAAAAACAAAATGATCCTACCAACAAGTTCGAGTTTCAGGTCGACCCGCTGAATCCAAACCAGGGAGGAATTTTGGAGAATTCTGAGTCAGTCGGATTCCAGCAGAATAAGCATGAAACACCCACTAGAAACTGAATCGATCATTATCAATCAAGGAACAGCATGTGAGACCTCAAAATAGCATAAAGGAAACACAAAATGTATCATTATTTACTAACTTCCTACCACTCCATACTTCCTCATCTTCCTCCAGACTTCAGGGAAATCCGCATAGGACAGAATTCTGCGAAGGAGAAGACACTTTGGAAAACCCAGGATAGACAGGGAACAATGGATTTCGGGAAAATCTGGGGGAGAAAGAAATCCGCAAAAATCCAATCCATGTGGATTTCCGCGAAGACAAAAAATCCACAAACCCACAACGCTCAGCCGAAGTTCAAGGGAGATCCGGGAAAATCCGGATTGGGTGGAAAATCTCGAACTTAGGAGAAAACCCAAATTCTGACTGAGGCAGAAAACAAAAGCAACCCAAGGGGAAAGGAAAAAGACCCAAAACAAAGAAACCAAAAGAGAAAGGGGACCCATTTTGATCCAAATCAAAGTGGGGTGGTTATGCAAGGCATAACAAATGGCGACTCGGCTGGGAAAATGGTTTAACCATTTTCATGAATCTGAAGGATTCAGCTACCTAGAACTCTTGGGTCATGAACATGACAACTCCAGTTAGGTCAGTTATAATAAGCAAGGTAGAGCTAGAATCTCAAATGTAAGTCAATCAATGGCTACCCCTAAATCTATGTGTGTGCTTGATTGTGCATCACCCTTTTGTAAAGTTTCTTTATCTTTTGAATCAACGTGTAAGATTTGAACTACATGAGTTGATTTCCTTCGTGCAATGATATCCTGGGCATTGCTCCACTTCTAGTCAGGTGTCCATAGCCCCGACGAAGATACTTCTAGTTCTCTCACAGCATTTCTCTACTTCCAGTCAGGCGTCCATAGCCCCGGTAGAGATACTGGAATCACCCATACATATTGAATCCCCTTTTCCTTTTGATAATTCTTTTCTTCTCTTTTTTTTTTGTGAGGTTTCAAATATTTCGTTTAATTCTCTTTTTCTTTTCAATATGTTAGATGTTTAACATCTGATCTAGGTTGAAAACTACCATGGACCTCATAATAGCACTTGGAAGTCGGATTTTTCACTCAAATCTTACAACACTGCCATCCTAGGACAAATACACTACTAGAAGAGGAGATGATTTGAAGGATTTGTGACAGATTCAGGGGAGTTGATGAAAGATTTCTTACTTGGCACCTTGTCTTTAAAACTTCCCACAACCTTTATTGATAACAAACATGAAACAATGAATTGAGGACAGAATCATCCGACCAGAAGACTTGAAAATATCTAAACCACTTCTCTCCTAATGACCATAGCATGCTTCAGATAACAACCTACAACTTCATATAGAAAGAAATAGATTAGACCCCCAATGAACAAAACAAACAGACAACAAAAGGCAAGGAAAACAAAAGGAGGCAGGGACAAACATACAAACGGGAAGCTATTTACATACAAGAGCCACATTATTTACATAAAGAGCAGCAGATTATTCACATAAAGGAAAGAATTACTTACAAATTGAAGCACAAAAGTTATATACATAACCACAGATTATTTACAAGTAGGAGACAAAATAAATTATTTACATAGAGCAAACAACGAATTACTTATATACAGAACATAATTTAACAAGCTTCAGGATTCAAAATAGTGCTTGAGAAATTGCCCATTGATAGGGAAAGGAACGGGTTCTCCAGTTAGGCTACTTAGTCTGAAAGCATTTTCCCCTAGGATCTCAACAATTTGATAAGGACCTAGCCATAGTTTGCCAAACTTTTGGTGGCTGCCCTTCTTTTCATTGACTTTATCCCATAACAGTACTAGGTTGGATATCCTAAAAGCTTTTATCTTGGCTCTTTTTTCAAACCAGTGTTTGACAATAGCCCGATGTCTGAAGAACTATTGTAAAGCAGCATCTCTTTGTTCTTCTAGTTTCAACAAAGCAGCTAACCTGATCTCT
The DNA here is from genome assembly GCA_007258455.2 of Sequoia sempervirens. NCBI lineage: Eukaryota > Viridiplantae > Streptophyta > Pinopsida > Cupressales > Cupressaceae > Sequoia > Sequoia sempervirens. The sequence continues at coordinate 14,090 of VDFB02188998.1, read as the reverse complement.
ATCCTATTGTCACTGGAGTAAAATTGTTGCATGAACTTCAGGATAGGTATTTGCAGATGGATAGGAAAGACAGGCTCTTGGCCATATACTAGCTTGAATGGTGAGGTTTTTAAGGCAGACTTAATCCTAGTCCTATCTACCCACAATGCGAATCTCAACTGGGTATGCTAGTCTCTAGGGTTATGTTCTAACAGTTTCTTAATCACCCCTAAGAGATTCTTATTGGTAGACTCTATAGCTCCATTGCCTTGTGGATAATAGTTTGAAGAATACTTCAAGACAATCTTGTGATCATACACCTAGGAAATAAACTCAGCAGAAGAAAAAGTAGACCCATTATCACATACCAGGGCGAAGGGTACCCCAAACCTCATAGTGATGCATTCGGTGAGGAACTTGATCACTACCTCTATTGTGTTATTTTTGCAAGGTATGGCCTCTATCCACCTCATGCAGTAATCAGTAGCAGTCAAGATAAACTTGTGTCCTGCAGAGGAATTCGGGTTAATCACTCCAATAAAATCTAGTGCCCACTGGGCAAATGGCCTTACCTCGTAAACGGGCTGTAGTGGCATGGCTGCATGGCGTTCCCTTGGTGCAGCAACCTGGCAGGTGTGACATGTTCTCACATGTTGATGGGCATCTCTGAATATATAGGGCCAATAATAGCCAAACCTAAGAATCTGGTGTCCCAGAGAATTAGCAGAACCATGACCTATGCCATGTTTCCCATGAAACTCAGTAATCACCTGCTTGGCCTCTTGATGATCAAGGCATCTCAAGTATACCCCCTCAAAATTTCTTCTGTATAGCAACCCTCCTTTGAGCATGTAATGAGAACTCTTTAGTCTTAGGGCTCTCTTTTGAGCTGCATTCATCCCTATTGGACATCGATTGTTGAGCATAAAGCAGATGGTATCAACATACCAGGGGTCGTTAGAGAAGGACTGGGTTGTGTACTGCTGACAGATGATGTTGTCGCTAGCATTTGCCATGGACTGAGATAAACCTATGATTCTGACTAATTTCATGGGATATATCTCCAAATCGAATTCTTGCAGGATGACCATCCATTTTCCCCTCCTTTCCCCCAGCTCGCTGTGCATCAGCAAAGACTTCATGGCTACATCTGGAACTACGACAATGATTTGGCTACGAAGGATGTAGTGCCAAAAATTCTTGACGGCCCGAACTAATGTGAAGGCTTGCTTCTCAAGAGGCGGGTATTTAATTTCTGCATTTTTGAATGGAGAACTCATGAAAGCAATCAGCCTCTCCTCTGACTCTTCTCCTCGTTGAGTTAATACAATTGCACACGAATGCTCGGATGCAAAAGAATAGATGTAGAATGGTCTTATGTAATCAGGGCTGGTGAGGACCGGCGCTTCTGAAATGGATCGCTTGACTTGAGAAAATGTAGCCTTCGCCTCATCACTCCACTCTATTTTAGCATCCTTCCTCATCATCTCATTCAAGGGCTTCACGATTTCTGCAAAGCCTGTGATAAACTTCCTCACGAAGTTGATCTTTCCAAAGAAGGATCTCATCTCCTTCTTGCTTCCTGGCATAGCTATTTTGGGGATGGACTCAACTCGATCTGGATCAATGGATATTCCTCTTTCTGAAATTATGTGTCCCAAGAGCTTCCCTTCAGAAACTCTGAACACACACTTGTTAGGATTCAGGGAGATGCCATATTGGATGCATCTCTCGAGAACTTTGGCTAAGTCCGTAGCATGATTCAGTTAGTCCTTGGAGAACACTATCAGGTCATCTATATAAACAATAATACATTTTCCAATTAGATCTTTGAAAGCTATGTCCATGGCATGCTGGAAAGTTTCTCCAGCGTTTATTAGGCCGAATGGCATCCTTCTATATGCGAACGTCCCCCACTTGGTAGTGAAAGTCGTCTTCATCCTGTCTTCAAAGTCAACCATTATGTAATGTCCCCTTCTATTTAACATTTCGAGACTCAGTGGTTTAGCCTATTACATCAACTCTCGTAGGCTAAGGGTTATGGTTAGAGGGTCACCTGTCCGGGCACCTGGTCAGAAATTTGTTTATTTGGTATTTGGAGTTTGGTGACATGGTGTAATTGCACGTTTGGTGTGTTACGGGAGCTCGAAATATTGGTCTTCTTCATCATTTCACCTGTCCAGACTTTGGGGGCCATGTGCCTATTAGTTCTTGGGGTTGAATTCTATTTTGCTGTTACTATTCATCACTAAAGTGGAAAAAAGCAACAACTTAAGTGAATAGTAACTTTTTAATGAATAGTGTTTTCAAGCTTAAATTATAAAAGGAGCTTAAGAAGTTCGAACTTCTCATGTTATGAATTATTTGACTTGTTTGAAGCTTGAAGTGTGGAGAGTGTGGAAGGAGAAATCTAGGGTTTCTACTTTCAGCAGTGGGGAAGTCTGGTTGGACTTCGTTTCTTCAAAAAATTGTGCTCTTGATGGTGTGAAATACCACTTTAAAGAGGCAGGTCAGAATTTGTATGATTCGTGGGAGCTCTATTTTTCTATTCTAGAGGGTTTGAAGTCATCTTTTGGTTGAGTAATCGTTGTTTGAAGCTCCTTTAACCATCTTGGAAGTGTTCTAGCAAATTTGTGAAGATTTTGAAGCTAAAATATTCACTTGCAGCCAACCGCCTTTGTGAGAGGGTTTCATCTTCATCAAGCAAAGAAAACGCCTCCTATTTGTTGCTGCTTCTTCTTCCAAAGTGGGCGCCTACTTCAATAGAGGTTATTTCAACAAATTTTCAGTGGGAAAGGGTTGCTAGTAAGTTTGTCTATGCTTTTATTTGGGTGCGGGTACTGTAGCAAACACTACTCATAGTGTTGTTTTGGCTGCAAGTTAACCTAGGGTTGTAAATGGAGTCTTTTCCGGAATGTATAAAAGTTATATGACTTATGCACTTTCTATTGGATAAAGAAAGCCTTCTATCTATCAATTTATGTATCTCCTTAGTTTATAATTAAAGTTTAGTTTTTATATGAGTTCTTGTATGCATACGCTTGTCAAAATATCATTACTTTATTAGCATCAAACTTCCAAAAACACAAAAAAATAAGAAAGCAGATCACAAAAGAAAAAAATCAGACCTATAAATCAAGTGAAATCAAATCAGCATTGAGCTCGACACATCACAGTGGTATCAGAGCCTTGATCCTGCCATCCTAGAGGGTCAAAATTTCTCATGAGAGGTCATACTAGGTACTACACTCATAGAAGGGCAGAGCAAGTAGACAATTGGCAAGAGGATAACCTGTTTGACAATATACCAGTAGAAGAAATGGGTGATAGGGAAGAAGAGGGGCCACTAAGAAATGAAAGAAGAAATGAGGAAAATAATGAAGATAGAGAAATAAGAGAAACTTTCAGAGAGTTACGAACTAGACAGCGAGAGGTAGCTGGGATATTACAACAGCTTACAAATGCTCTACAACAGATGAATTTTCCTAGAAGGTAGCCACAAGATCAAGATGATGACAGGAGTGTAGCAGGGTCTCAGAGGGCACCCAAGGCACCCTCGCGTATAGCTGATAGGCCCTCTCGTCCTACCTTTTTGAGAGCTGAATCAGAGGACGGTAACGCAGAAGAAGAAAGAGAGGAAATGTTTGCAGATACACTCATGGCCGCTAATGATGAATGGGAATTATTGGCACCTCAAGTGAAAGAACGTCTAAGCTTCGATAGATTCTTGAGTCAAAGAAGAGAGTATTACTGTGACAGATCGACTCGGAGACTAAGAGGACAAAATAGAGATCAACACAATGATCTCAAGCATGCCACCAACAAACTCACGTTACCCACATTTGATGGAAGTGGGATGGTTACAGCACAATCTTGGGTCCACAAGTTGGATACCTTCTTGAACCTTCTGCCTATGGCAGAAGCAGATGCAATTAAGTATGCAACACTGCATCTAGAGGGAGCAGCCCATGATTGGTGGTACCACGGGTTGGTGACCCTACAGCATGATCGAATTACGTCCTATCAGGAGTTTATTGACCGATTGATTGAACGCTTTGACAGGAAAGATTCAGAGACATACTTCAGAGATCTAGCTAGACTCAAGCAGGTTGGGAGTCTGGAGGGATATATGGGTGATTTCCAAAGGTTGTCGATTATGGTTCCCAACATATCCGAGAGGAGGTTGGTAGTGCTATTCATCGAAGGACTCTTGGAACCATTGAGAGGTTGGATCAAAGCTTTTGATCCCCCTACCCTACAGGAGGCTATGAGGAAAGCGAGGAGCATGGAACTCGCAGCCCCACAAAACAAGTCGTTGTCTAAAGCATCATCTTCATACAAGGATGGAAAATCATTCCCTAAGAAGAATGAGAAAGCAGATATTAAAGGTAAATCATCAGTTCCATTTGATAAAGAAACTATCGATGACTTGCGCCGTAAAAAGTTGTGTTTCTATTGTAAAGGACCATATGATGCAAATCACGACTGTCCTTTGAGGCCTAAGGGGAAGGCTAACCGAATAATGTGGGCTTACTATGAGGATTCTGAATCAAATAAATCAGACCAGCACACTAAGCAGGGGGAGTCCGAGGGAGAAAAATCTGAGAATGAGGGTGAAAACTGTACCGAAACAGAGGAGGAAGTAAAGCTTCAAGAAGCGCGCCTCACAAGCATACAGCGAGAGGGCTCTTTCCGAATGCGAGGGGTCTTAGCTGGGAAAAAAATTATCACCCTATTAGATACAGGCGCCATGCATAACTTCATTGATGCAAGGCTGGTTGAAAGGCGTGGAATTCAAACGGAAGAATTTGATGGCATAAGAGTGAAGGTCGCTGATGGCTACACTCTTAATTGTGACAGAATGATTCCAAATCTTCCCATGCGACTAAACAACTACAACTTTAAGGCAGATTTCTACGTGGTGAACATGGGAGATACTGACATGGTCCTAGGGATGAAATGGCTACACGACATTGGAGAGTTTACCCTTAACCTTCGGGATATGGAGATGAGATTTAGGGTGGACGGAAGGAATCATGTGCTGAAAGCCATCCGAGATATCAATTTCAGAACGATATCTATCAGTAGAATGGAGAGACTCATGCGGCATGACATGATCGAATGGGCAGCTGAGTGTATGTCAATGCCATCTCAAGAGGAGCAGCAAACCCCAGTTTATCACCCAGACATACAGGAGTTAAGGATCAAACACGCTAAGGTGTTCAGCGAGATTCCACCTGGTAGACCGCCAGATCGTGGCATCGAGCACATCATCGAGTTGGAGGAGGGCGCTAAGCCAGTGATTGTCACTCCTTACAGGCATCCCAAGCGGCTTAAGGATGAAATAGAAAAGACTATTAAGGAGCTGCTCGCTATGGGACATATCAGGCCCAGTAAATCACCATTTGCCTCATCCGTGGTCCTAGTAAAGAAAAAGGATGGTACCTTGCGCATGTGCATTGATTACAGGCTGCTGAATAAAAGAACCATCAAAAATAGGTATCCCATTCCCCGAATTGATGAGCTGATAGACGAGCTGCATGGTGCACGTTATTTCACAAAAATAGACTTGAGGTCGGGGTATCATCAGATTCGTGTGCGGGAACAGGACATTGAAAAGACAGCTTTCCGTTGCCATTGTGGGCACTTTGAGTTTATGGTTATGTCGTTTGGGCTAACCAATGCACCTACTACGTTCCAGTCGACTATGAATAGGATCTTCCAGTCGCAACTGAGGAAGTTCGTACTTGTCTTCTTTGATGACATCTTAGTATACAACAAGACTTGGGCCGAACATATCGCACATATAGACATAGTACTGGGCATTTTGGCCAGCGAGTCCTTGTATGCAAAGGAATCAAAATGTGACCTGGGAATGACTGAACTGCTGTACTTGGGCCACATTATCAACGCAGAGGGTGTGCGCATGGATCCAAACAAGGTCAGGGCTATTGTAGAATGGCCGACGCCCGAGAATCTTACCGATCTTCGAGGATTTTTGGGTTTATGTGGCTTCTACCGCCGATTTGTCAGTGGCTATTCACGTCATGCAACACCACTTACGGACTTGACAAAGAAAGGGGCATTCATTTGGACTCCTGAGGCGCAGGAGTGTTTTGAGAAGTTTAAGCAGTTGATGACCTCTTGTCCTGTCTTGGCCTTACCAGACTTCACTAAACCCTTCGAGCTACAATGTGATGCCTCGGGTGAAGGGATTGGCGCAGTTCTCATGCAGGACAAGCATCCAATAGCTTTTGAGAGCCGGAAATTAAGAGGGCCGGAGAGGGGCTATAGTATTTATGACAAGGAAATGTTGGCCATCATGCATACATTGGCCAAATTCAGGCAGTACCTCGTAGGCAGCAAATTTTGCGTTAAGACCGATCATAATAGCTTGAAGCATTTCCTCGGACAGCGAGATCTTAATGATCGTCAGCAGAAGTGGGTCAGTAAGTTGCAATCATATGACTTTGACATCGTTTATGTCAAAGGGACTCAGAACATTGTGGCTGATGCCTTGTCACGTCGTCCGCACATAAACTCTATGGTCGAGATTGCAGAGAATTGGAAGCACCTAATTTTTGTAGAATATGCCAAAGACTCATGGGCTTCCGGCATCGTTGAGGGTTCAATACAGGACAACAGATATTCAGTTGTAAATGACCTCATCATTTACAAAGGTAGGATCTTCTTGACCCCAGGATCAGAAATGAAGAACACTATATTAAGGGCCTTTCATGATGTGCCTATGGCTGGACATCCTGGATACTTCAAAACTTATAAGCAGGTCCGAGAACGTTTCACTTGGAAAGGACTCAAGTCAGATGTCCTCAAATATGTCAGAGAGTGTCCGGTTTGTCAACAAAACAAACAGGAACACAACTATCCAGCTGGGCTACTTCAACCACTTCCTATTCCAGACAAGAAGTGGGAATGCTTATCAATGGATTTCATTACGGGCTTACCAAAAGCCCAGGGAAAAGATTGCATCTATGTAGTTGTTGATCGCCTCACTAAGTATGCTCACTTTTTCCCGATAACAACTACATATTCAGCTACACAGGTTGCTGAGTTGTTTTTCCGTGAAGTATTCAGATTGCATGGGCTACCTAGGAGCATTGTCAGTGACCGAGACAGTCGGTTTTTGAGTCATTTCTGGCAGGAACTATTCAGACTCAGTGGGACCGAGCTTACTCCGAGTACTAGCTACCATCCGCAGACCGACGGTCAGACGGAAATTGTGAATAAATGGGTGGAAGGATACCTTCGAAACTATATAGCAGGACAGCAAAAGGGGTGGGTGAAGTGGATTCATCTTTGTGAGTATTGCTATAATACCACCCACCACATGTCGATTCAAATGTCCCCATTCATGGCATTGTACGGGTATGAGGCACCGAACTTCCTAGACCTATTGTTGAGTGACAGCAGGGTGCCCAGTGCTGGGAATCTTCTACAAGAGAACCAGGATATTATGAAAGCTCTCCGTGAGAACATTCAGAAGGCACAAAATCAGCAAAAACAATACGCGGACCAGAGGAGAGTGGAGCGAACTTTTGAAGTTGGGGACATGGTGTATTTGATGCTGCAGCCTTATCGCCAGTCTACTCTCAAGAAGAGTGTTGCAGAGAAACTGAAGCCCCGGTACTATGGACCCTTTAGAATCATCAGGCGGATTGGCGAAGTGGCCTATGAGTTGGAACTTCCGGCGGAAAGCAAGGTGCACAATGTATTTCATGTATCGCGCCTCAAGAAGGCGTTGGGACATCGTGTGGTTCTGTCGACGGCTCTACCACCCCTAGACGATGAGGGGAAATTGATTCTGGTGCCCGAAGCTATCTTGGAGGTCCGTGAAAGACAGTTGCGAAGACGGGTCATCAGGGAGTATTTGATTAAATGGAAGGACTTGCCGGTTGAGGACGCAACATGGGAGAGCGAGGACATCCTTCAGCATCCAGAGTTGAGATTGCTTGGGGACAAGCAATTTCAGGGAGGGCGGACTGTAATGTCCCCTTCTATTTAACCTTTCGAGACTCAGTGGTTTAGCCTATTACATCGACCCTCGTAGGCTAAGGGTTCTGGTTAGAGGGTCACCTGTCCGGGCACCTGGTCGGAAATTTGCTTATTTGGTATCTGGAGTTGGTGACATGGTGGAATTGCACGTTTGGCGTGTTACGGGAGCTTGAAATATTGATCTTCATCATCGTTTCACCTTTCCAGACTTTGGGGGCCATGTGCCTATTAGTTCTTGGGGTTGAATTCTATTTTGCTGTTACTATTCATCACTAAAGTGGAAAAAAGCAACAACTTAAGTGAATAGTAACTTTTTAATGAATAGTGTTTTCAAGCTTAAATTATAAAAGGAGCTTGAGAAGTTCGAACTTCTCATGTTATGAATTATTTGACTTGTTTGAAGCTTGAAGTGTGGAGAGTGTGGAAGGAGAAATCTAGGGTTTCTACTTTCAGCAGTGGGGAAGTCTGGTTGGACTTCGTTTCTTCAAAAATTTGTGCTCTTGATGGTGTGAAATACCACTTTAAAGAGGCAAGTCCGAATTTGTATGATTCGTGGGAGCTCTATTTTTCTATTCTAGAGGGTTTGAAGTCATCTTTTGGTTGAGTAATCATTGTTTGAAGCTCCTTTAACCATCTTGGAAGTGTTCTAGCAAATTTGTGAAGATTTTGAAGCTAAAATATTCACTTACAGCCAACTGCCTTTGTGAGAGGGTTTCATCTTCATCAAGCAAAGAAAATGCCTCCTATTTGTTGTTGCTTCTTCCAAAGTGGGCGCCTACTTCAATAGAGGTTATTTCAACAAATTTTCAGTGGGAAAGGGTTGCTAGTAAGTTTGTCTATGCTTTTATTTGGGCGCGGGTACTGTAGCAAACACTGTTCACAGTGTTGTTTTGGTTGCAAGTTAACCTAGGGTTGTAAATGGAGTCTTTTCCGGAATGTATAAAAGTTATATGACTTATGCACTTTCTATTGGATAAAGAAAGCCTTCTAACTATCAATTTATGTATCTCCTTATTTTATAATTAAAGTTTAGTTTTTATATGAGTTCTTGTATGCATACGCTTGTCAAAATATCATTACTTTATTAGCATCAAACTTCCAAAAACACAAAAAAACAAGAAAGCAGATCACAAAAGAAAAAATCAGACCTATAAATCAAGTGAAATCAAATCAACAGTGAGCTCAGCACATCACACATTACCTAATTGTATCCAGAGTAACCATCCAAGAATGACATCATCTGTGCTCCATTAACAGTATGCAGAACTTCATCCAAAGAAGGAAGCATGTAGTTATCCTTTTCTGAAGCTCTATTCAAGTTTGTAAAGTCAACTCACAGCCTAATCTCCCTATTTTTTTTATGAACTAGAACTAAGTTAGCCACCCACATTGAATGGCGTACAGGGAAGATTATTCTTGCAGATAGTAATTTCTGAACCTCTTTATAAATCAATGGTTCGATCAGAGCATTGACAGGGCGTTGCTTCTGTCTGAAGGGTTTAGCTTCAGGCTTCAAGGGAATAGTGCGAGTCATAACCAAAGCATCAAATGTCTGGAGGTCCTCATACCCCCAAGCAATCACAACAATATCCTTTTTGAGTTCCCTCAATATGTCTTCTCTAATTGCTTCAGGGAAGGCCTTCCCTAGGTAGACATTCCTTTCAGGGCCAGAATCAGCCAGGTTAACTGTCTCATATTCGCCTCCATTTTCTTCAGCAGATACCTTCTCTCGAGCCCTTGGGTCTGAGTCAAAGATCCTCTCCAAAGCCACCATTCCCTTGGGAATGGTATTGATCTTTAAATTAAGGACCCATTATGTATCACATTCCTCAGGGCTCCAATCCCCTTGGTCTCTGTTGGACTCGTCAATAATTTTCCCCTCAAAGACATCTCAGCTTGCTAAGAAGGCCAGAATATGTCGATCATCATCAAAGACCTGAAAATTCTTGATATTATCAGGAACAGCTGGGGTGGACATCAATTCCACTAAGAATCTTTTGAATTTGGAGCCTTGCATAGGCTCCAAGATGCTTGCAGCAACTGCCAGCTAATCAGCTATTTGATTTTCCTCTCTAGGGATTAAACTAATCCCAAAGGCATCAAAGTCTTCGATCAGGTTCCATAGCCTATTTCTATATGCTACTAGCCTTCTGTTGTGACATGTGTACTAGCTACACACTTGCTTGATCACAATTTTTGAATCTCCCTTGACCATTAAGGTAGTGACCTTCTTCTTGTGTGCAAACATCAATCCTTGAGCTAAGGCTTCATATTTAGCTACGTTATTAGTGCACCCGAATTGCAGCCTATAAGAGGCAAAGAAAACCTTCCCTTTCGAGCTGGTTGGGGCCGGTTTGAATGCTCTAGGATATCTGCATTAATATTGATCTGCTCCTACTAGTCGTGATCACCACAGGTGTCCCCCTGAGTCATGATTTCCTCATTCCTCGGCTCTCCTTCTGTTCTGGACTTTTCACATGTTGACCACCCTCTGGAAGCGCGATCGGGTCTTCCTGTAGATCTTTGCACCGTCTGAGCCAATCCACTGTCATCTATTCTCAGAAGGAACCCCATCTGATTCATATTTTGTGAATCGTCTTAGATAGGGGTGCTCAATCGGTCAATGGCCCATCATGTTTCTTTTGATTGGACAATCATAGGCCATGTAGGACTCTTCGGTGGTCAAAAGTTGTTTGCTTAGCATCGCCCGTCGGTGAGACACCCCTGGCGTCTCCTCGATGCGATTTCATCCCCCAACAACTATCTTCCCTGGGCTTTAGATTGTCTATTTAGCTGACTTCCTTTCTTCGCTAAGACCTCTTAGCGAAGACATGATCCTTTGCTGAGCTTCCTCTGCATTTTCTTTCGGTGAGGGCCCCCTTTTCTGTCGGCAGGACCTCTTGGCGCATACCTTTCCTCTCCGCGAACTCACTCCTTATCGCTAAGACTTATCAGAATTGGGGAGACATTACATCGACCTCTCTTCTCTTATCGAGCCCCTCCTTCACTTCAATGAGGCACTTTGTGTTAGTGAAACACTTTTCTGAAGGCAATACCTCTCGGCGAGATCCTCTCGAGCTCATCCTTCTTTCGGCGAGACCTAGTTTCCTTGGCATGAGATCACATCGAATCCCCTTTTGCCTTTGCTGAGACTGTCCGAAGTCACCTAGACGTTTCACCAAATTCCCTTTATTCTTTTGGAGTCTCTTCGAGCTCTTTCATTTTGGCGTGACCTTCAAACTCTCTAAGACCTTACACCGAGGTCTTGTCCTTCGCCGAGTGCTCATTTGAGTTCGGGGAGAGTTCGTTTAGTAGATGAGACATCCTGTCGAACCCTAGATCTTTTGGCGAGCTCATTCTGTCCATTCGGTGAGACAATCTCACATCGGTGAGACCTTTGGTTGAAGCCACTTCGTTTTGCCAATGTCATTTTTGCTTCGTCGGCTAGACCTGATACACTCGCCAAGGCTTCATAGCGAGCCAAGATCACTATGCTGATGTCGCCTTTGTCTTTGTGACTGGACCTCTTCGGCCAGACATTATGCCGAAGGTTTTATCCTTTGAAGATTTTCCATTTCGGGGAGACACTGATGTAGTCACACCGAAATGAAATCTTTGTTAGGTGGTTCATTGTAGCACCCATTCGTCGGGAAGACGTCTTGTAGACACCTCATGTCTCAGCAGGGACCTTACTAATTCATCCTGTTGTCACTATGGCATACTGATTTTATTGCCGAAGACCACCTTTGAAATCCCTTAGCCCTGTATTGGTGTGACCACCCGTTGTTGCCAAGACCTCTGGGTGATGCTATGTTGCTTCGCCGATATGTTGACCCTTCCTATTTTAGCAAGACTCTTGGCATTCGGTGAGAGCACACGCCAAAGAGAACAACTCCCACTGAAGTGTTTGTCAGTATGCACTAGTCAGTGAGACATGGAGCCCTCACCGAGACCTCTCTCCGAAGGAAACCCCTCATGTCGAAAGGAAAATCATGTCACCGGGAGGATGACCCTTGTCTTGCCGATAGATCCTGCATTTGATTTTTGACCACGGTGACATCTCTGGGGTCTGGCCGAAAGGCAACATAAGCGCAGACTTAAACCAAACAAACCAGAGGTCGGGGAGATCTTGATAACCCTACACCGATAAGATGCACAATGGGGAGTGTTCTGATTCTTTGGGATTTTGAACAATGAGACTCGAGTCACTAGTCGGCAAGAGGTTAGAAAAATCTTGCCGACCTTTGCCTTAGCAGATTTTCAGGACCAACTAGATTGAGGACAGTCCTCAACTGGGCTCCCCTGACAAATATCATCTTGTAGTAGGATTTAATCCTGCATTCAATAGAGAAGACTACAGTAAGGAGTAGACCAACAGTAGTCAATTAATCAAAAGCATTATTGAAACGAATCCCATGCTAGTAAGGTGCAGTTAAATTGAAAAACAAAATGATCCTCCCAACAAGTTCAGGATTTAGGTCGACCTACAGAATCCAAACCAAGGAGGAATTTCAGAGAATTCTGAGTTAGGCAGATTCCAGTGGAATAAGCATGAAACACCCACTAGAAACTCAATCGGATCATTATCAATCAAGGAATAGCATGTGAGACCTCAAAACAACACAAAGGAAACACAAAATGTATCATTATTTACTACCTTCTTGCTACTCCATACTTCCTAATCTTCCTCCACACTTCAAGGAAATATGCACGGGATAGAATTCCATGAAGGAGAAGACACTTCGGAAAACCTGGGACAGACAGGGAACAACGAATTTTGGGAAAATCCGGGGGAGAAAGAAATCTGCAAAAATCCGGTCCACGCGAATTTCCGTGAAGACAGAAAATCCGTGAACCCACAATGCTCAGTTGGAGTTCAAGGGAGATTCGAGAAAATTTAGATTGGGTGGAAAATCCCAAACTCAGGAGAAAACCTGAATTCCGACTGAGGTAGAAAATAGAAGCAACCCAAGGGGAAAGGAAAAAGACCCAAAACAAAGAAACCAAAAGAGAAAGGGGGACCCATTTTGATCCAAATCAAAGTGGGGTGGTTATGCAAGGCATAACAGATTTATTTGTGGGATGTATGCAATGATGATATGACAATGCATGGTTGATGAGTTAATCTACTTTTATGGATGATGTTTTATGCTATGTGAGATGGATGTGATTATGCAAATGACATGTGATGTTTATTTCTTGTTAGTCCTTTATCAGTCTTGGATTTGAATAATAAAAAATTCATGTTCACTATTGGTTTTAGATGTTCATAACAAGGGCATTATATCCTTGTTAATCAATCATGCTTTTCAACAGCTTTTTCTTCTTGGAAATCTTACTCTGTTGGAATGTCCTTCAATCTTGAATCCAAGATCTATTTTATTAAAGGAATAAATGATTTCAGTGATGCATCAAGTTCAATTATGCCCCTATTAAAATAGAGATGTTTTCATTCTTACTCTGTTGGATATGTCTTTCAATCTTCTTAAAAGACCAATTTCTTAATCCATTAATAATGAATGAGATCATTATGATTATGCAAATGAGATGGAATGCACTTCTTTTTGTGTTTTCTGATGCAAATATAATGATGTGATGCATGGATGGATGAATGATGTGATAATGTTTTCCAATGTATGCAAATGATAATGCAACTGATGTGCAATTATATGATAATGATGCATTTTTGGAAATGTCAAGTGTACTCAATTCCATTAGTGACAAATATAACATCATTTGTTGTAGCTTTGGAAATCCCATAAATACAGATGCAAACTGACATGGATGCAATCTACTCTAACCAAGCAGATCTCATATGCAAAATTTATCATTCGTATCAGCTGATTTGTCGTGCTTTTTATCATCATTGGGCCTTTAAAATGTTGAAAGAGTGTACAAGCATCAATGGTATATTTAGACCATGATGACCTAAGTACTACTTTCACGATGTTTGATAGTGCAAGTTAACACAAGCATCTAAGTATAATTAAATTGAGATGACCTGAACATTGCTTGTGTAAACAGACAAGAGAATCCTTTTCCTATGCAAATTCAGAATGTCATCAGTGATACTTTGTAGCGCACATCTCAAAAATTTG